>VZRH01004815.1:400622-432042 GCA_013397555.1 Urocynchramus pylzowi | reverse complement strand
GGTTTTAATTTAAATTTTTCAAATTTTTTTTTTTAAAATTTTTTTTTAAAGCTAAAAATTTTTCCAAAAAAAAAAAAAAAAAACAAAAAAAAAAACACCAAAAAAACCCCCAAAAAAAAACCAAAACAAAACAAAAAAAAAGTTAAGAAAACAGTAGTGAAAAATCCAAACCAAGACAAAGTTTGCGTGGGAAAAAAACCCCTAAAATCTATTACTGCCAATATTTTTCTGTCCAGGCTGGGCTTTCTGATCAAGAGCAGAGATAAAAATCCCATAAGACTGAACAGTGTTGCAAATGAACAATGTTAAACTGAATACAGGGGTATGAGAACAGCAACTGAGGACCTTTGTCTTGGCTGTTAGCATCTTGAACAAATGCTTTAAACACAAGGCTACCAGCCACCCTATAGCCAATGTCTTCTCCTAAGCCTGAAAAAATTTCTGTGAGTCTGAGGTCAGACAAGCACAGAGTAGGACAAGTCTTGAAGAATCAAAATTTAATGGGACAAAGCCATTGTTTCCTGCCCAGTTCTATTCCTTTGCTGATGGTCACTGAACACAGAAAATCAAATCTCATGCCCTGACATAGTTTCCTAAAATTTATTCAGTTAACAATTTACAAAACTTAAATTATTTGTGAAACATTCAGTTTCCAATTCAACATTCAGTTTCCAATAAACTTCATGTGTAAAATACCCAGACCACTCATCTGATCTAGGACAGCATTCCATATTTAATATTGTATCCCATTTCTAACAGTGCTCAGAGGGTGAGTTGCACAAGCAGGTTTGAACCTGGAAAACAAAGAATTAAACTCTAATTCCTTAAGACATGCACATGCCTGTAGCATTCTCTAGCTAATATTATACAATATAGAACTTATTTTAAAAAGCAGGATATTTATCCCGTTGCAATCGGAGTAGTATATGCTTTAAACATCACAGGCTCATGCTTTATACATGAGAAAAAAAAAAGAGCATCATCCAAAAGTTTTATTTCTGCAGCATGTCCTTCTGTTTCAGTGGAACAAAATATACCTAGTGCTATTTCATTCAATGATGACCCAGACACTCTGTGCTCCTGACAGCTCACNAAAAAAAAAAAAAAGAGCATCATCCAAAAGTTTTATTTCTGCAGCATGTCCTTCTGTTTCAGTGGAACAAAATATACCTAGTGCTATTTCATTCAATGATGACCCAGACACTCTGTGCTCCTGACAGCTCACCATGTGATTAGTCCTTCTAGACAAACAGGATTGTTTCTCCACTTCTGTAATTGATTCTGATGTGCAGGTCTGGACATTGCTTCTGTGTTCTGCCACTTTGATGGCCCATTTAATTGAAAATGTGTTATGTTTACAGAACATCAGAGGGAGTGTATAATGCTTGACAAAAGTCTGCTGAAGCAACTTCAAGCCACAAGATGGCAATAGTGTTTACATTTTTTATTAGCACTTCGCTTATGCTCTGCTAGATAACCTACACTTCGGCTTATGCTAAGATAAAGTACCTGGGATTCCATTCCAGAGTGAAATCTTTAAGTCTAAAATCACACATGTAAAGTTTTAGCCATGACTTTCTCACCAGCAGGGCACATGCAGTGAGTCAAGCTATAGAAGCCATCCCACCACCTCCAGCAGTCACCTTTCCCAAGCCAAAGGAAGGTACAGTGACACTGGAGTAGAGAAGCATCAGCTGGCTCATTACAGGACAGCCTGGGTCCAAGGAGCACAATTCATGCCCTGTGGACTACAGCTGAGCCACCACAAATCTGCAGGCCTGCTGGCACTGTGCTTTCCCATGTAGATGGATTCTGTGCACTGGGTGCAGCCACCAAGCACAGCTGTACCTCACTGCTTGTGCTGGGTACACAAACCCTGGATGCCTCACAGACAAACTAAGCCCCAAAAAAGCCTGGCAGAAATTCTGTGATGGGGTACAACAAGTCTCCATGTTGCCCCTGGTCACCTCGCTGGATCCACAATCTCTTCCACTCCTTCTTCCAAGCTTGGGCAGCACAACACCAACAGTCTCTCACACACAGGCTCCTAGTGTGGGCTGCTTCAAATTCAACTTTAATTTTTTTTTTCAGAAAGAGGTTAATTTACTATAGTTTTAATTTCTTCAATGGCATCCTAATATACCTACTTAACCACCTCTGAAAATTTAATCCTCCATGAACTTTACATTTTCTGGGAAGCTATCTACCTTAGTTGGTTAGGAGACTTTCTGTACTAAGCCACTTGCCTCATTCTCTTGAGATACAATCAAAAGCCTACTGAAGGGAAGAGAATCACTGCATAATTTCAGCAGTATTTGAAACTCCTGGTGTTTGGCCTCTCAGTGTCATTACTGCCAGGCCATCCTTATTCCATAATGAATTTTATATATATATACACATTAAAACACGTAACAGAAATATTTTTTTTAAAAAAAACAGTATCAGAGTAAATAAAGAATCATCAAAGCAAACTCCTAACCCTGCAATGGCAACTCCATTACGTCTCTCAGCAAGGAGCTTAGGAGTTAGTTTATTTAATGATGTGCTTTAATTTGGAGTATAATATATTAGGCCAGGGAATATTTGTTCTTATTTTTTGCCTAAAATATGCCTATAGTAAAACACTATACAGAAATTAGTAATACAGTACACAAACACTAGAACATGATAAACAGCTTCACAACAATCAACTCTGAATAACATCATCTTGTCTGTTTTATTATAATCTCAAATAAAGTGAGTAATGACTTCAGACTGAGGATGAACCCACAGAACAACTTAGGACCACAGAAACCCTTCACAGAGGAGAGTGAAGGGAACAAAATGAGTACTTAAGGAAGAAGGTCTAGCTCAATTTCAGCCATTAGAAGATTAAATCAAGAAAGTAAACCTCACAAAAATGTATGAGCAAGTCTCCCTACAACACTGGTGTTGGGAAGCAGGATGGGAGCAGAAAGGGAAGGTGAAATACTGGGATCTATTGTGCAGAACAATGGATTATTGATCCCAAAGGCAAAAATGGCAAAGAGGACTATCTCAACAGCTGAGGTTCTGGGTCAGAAAGACATCTTTATTCGATCATTTAAGCATGTGAGCATATAATTCATTTTTGCCCTGAACAAAAAATGTGTCCAATCACTTTTCTGAATATATACCTAAATAGATACTGAGAGATAAGAGATGAGACAGTTCAAGACTGAGCTGTAAAAACAAAGGGAAGGTAATATTTCAAGACAGTTTCCTTATGTTGAAATCCAAGGAGAAATAAAGGAGGATGGATGTGGCATTTGTCTACAGGGATGGCTTTACTTAAGTACAACCTATTTTAACACAGTAGAAAAGGTCTCAAGAAGGACTTTGAAGAAGCAAGATAATAACAAAGGGGAGCCACAGCTAAAGGAGAGGCAAATGTTCCTTGGGGAATTGGGGAGAATGTCGGGGAACATACTATCATGAACTGATGGGTTGTGATGGAAGCAAGTAGACAAAAAAGAGGGTGAGAGGAAATAGAGGGCATTAGAAATGGGGCTGTTGTTGTCTGGGGAAAGGGAGTTTAAAGGATACTGTGCAGCTCAGTTGACAGCCAGTGATTTCAAAGTGGTCCTTGAAATGTTTCAGTTTGGTTTGTCGCTTTTCCCAGAGAAAGAGGAGAATGATGCCACTCTGCTGGCACTCCCACAAAAGGCAATACTTTGTCCTGTGCCAGCTGCTGTCAAAAGTGATGATGCCAAGGGACAATGATCACAGGTGGTGACTGAGCTTTCAAACAGCTGTTGCCTCCTCTGGTTTCCTATGGACCTGCCTTGTTCCGTACGTGGGACACCAGCTTGCTCTCCTGCTGCCCTCCTTCATCCTCTTGAGTATGCTCCTGTGAGGCAAAGATTCAGTGAAGTTCAGAATAAATTGATTTATAGCTTAAGCATGATGGTGCATTAAGACTATTCATCAGAAACCTTCTGGTTTCCTGATGGAAGCAATGGATGAGCTCTACAGGGCCTGCCTGCATTTACTCAGTCAAAGGCAGCTGGCATTTTGGCTCAGTACAGATTGTAGAATCCATCTACATGAAAGAAAGATTTCAGTATCTCACTCTAAGCCTGAAGAATCAAGACTGGATTTTCAATCCTATTTCTCACCCCAACTACTTCAGTGACCTATGGTAGCACATTTTATACCACAGCTTTCAAAATTACTGGTAATCTTGCTGCCACATAGCCTGATCTTCAGACATGCTCAGCTCCAATTGCCAACTTAAAAATCAAAGACTATATTTGAAAATGCTGCTATTGCCTCTGGCCCAATATTCCTGTTTGTAATAAGAGTTAGCTTATTTCCCAAGAATGCCGAGAATTTAATTACATAATGTCTGTAAAGCAATTGGAAGAAAAGCACTATATAAGTGTTAAGCATTATAATTATATTAAATGTGTATGACCAGTATTGCAGGGAAGGGATATGATTATCTAATAAGCAATGACCTCTCATCACCAGCAATAAAAGACTTTGCAAAGACCACAATGTTCTGCTAGCAGAGGCTGAATTAAATGTCTAGGACATCAAGAAGTGCTTTTTAAGTTTTCATTGCACAAAAGGTTAAAAGTATTTCTGTTAAAAACATGTGCTGCCCAATCACAATATTCTCAGTACTGATGGTTTTCCAAATGCTGGTACAGATATTAACTGGAAGAGCTAATTTGAGACTATCTTCTGTCACCAGTGCAGCTTCAGATGAATGAATTTTAATCTGACCCTCAAGAGTCAGTCTAGCCGAATAATAACAATGAAAAATGCATGAGAATAGCAATTTCAACATGGCTATTTCACAGACAAGCTTATTTTATGCATCACTAGCAAATAAATCAAGAAATTGGATGGACTTTCTGAATGTCTTTCACTGTTTTAAGTAAATCTATCTGGCCAGTGTAACCATCAGTTCCAAAGATTGGAGAGTAAACAGAGGAGGAATATTGATTGATTGCTTTATTTGGAATGGAATTCCTAATGCCACTTTTGCCAGGAATTTAGCTTATAGGGGAGAAACTTGCTATCTTGTTGCTATAAGCTGAACCATAGGATATCCTAATTGCTAGCATTTGGATTTCACCGATTATCTAAACAGAAATTGCATCTTGAAAAACCCTTGTGCAAGCTTTTCATAAATACCATAGAATAAAAACTGACTGTTAGCAACAAGTTGTTATACAGCTCTGAGGAAAGGGCTAATGAAGTGTTTTTAAAAAGCTTCCACAAAATATATACTACACTATACTATAATGTGTCCTGATTTGTAACAATAGAAATTACATATTATCACAGAAAAATAGACAATTTAGTTCAAGTTCAGGTGCCAAAAAAAAAAAAAAGTCAGTGCCTTCTGGCAAAATGCTGTGGTCTGACATTTTTGCTCTAAAAGTTTGCCACTGAGAACATAAAATGTGCTATTATTAGGCAAACAAACAAAAATATTGGGATTGGTGTGTCATTTATCTAGTCCTAATATTAGGTGCTCAGGTTTAAATTTCAGACTGAGTCCCTGGACATATTTCATGTGATTTGGAAGATGGCCCAGACCTTTGTGTTAACACAAAACAGAAAAGTTTTTAGATTAGTGCTTACCAGTGGATTCAAGTGGAGTTCAGGCAATTGACATTTCATTAAAACCATCAAATCCTAAACAGTAGCTGACAAAAACAACAAAACATACTTCGTTTTTAAAGGGAAGTTTGGCATATTTTACTTGAGGAGTGTTCGCTTTTCCTGCATAAGACCTGATGGAGCTTCAGGATATTATTCTTTAACATACATTGCTGTATATATTTCCATATCTGAAAATCTATATAATCAGATGGGTTTTAAAATGATTTTCAGTGAAATCCTCAAGCATGCACATATGCATTCAGCTCGTAAAGATTCTCCTTCTATTGAATGAGGCATTGTAATTGTTCTATTAAACACAATGAGTTAGATACTTGATGTGTTATTATACCTTAGCAGATGCACAGGAAATGACTTTGGGGTGTTACGTGTGGCACTGAATGGTGGGGACTGAAGATTATGTTTGAGAAGTCTTAAACAAAAGGCTTGTTTCATTTAGTCTATCCTATGTGGATCTCCATTCCTATGGGCAGTTTAAACATGATATCAGAATTATAAAGAAAATTACATACTGCCAATGTACTTCAAATTGCAATGCTAAGAACAAAACTAAGCGAATGTTAATGAAACTGCTCTTTTCCAAATCTTCAGCAGGAAGGTGATATGAAGCCCTTCTGGGTTTCATTTCCACTATCTTTCTCTCCTGGCCTGATATTTGCAGACTGATACAGATGAGAGAGAAATCCTCACGGGCTATTTGAGATAACTGAGCCCATTGCTTTCTGTGGAACTTCCTCTGTAGAGCTGAAATTGTTGTGTGATAACCAAGAACCATCTGGAGAATGGATCTAACAAGAGAGTGGTTAAAGGAAGTATCCAATGATAGTTGACAAAAAGTGTGGCTTTAAAGGCAACAACAACATATACAGAAAGAGAAATTTGTCTTTAAAGACACATAACTAAAACTAAATATATAGTGTTTCTGTTGCAATACAGATATTCAGGACAACCTGGTTTCATAGGTTCAGAAGAAAACCAGAATAAATTTCCATGAAACTCATAGCTGTGTTTGTACTAATAAGATGTGTCTCAGTAGAAAGATAAATTTCTGTGCCATAGGTTCACACCATGTTTAACAACACTTTCATCTGGGAGACTAGGTCAGTGTAAGATTTGCACTCTCCAGTGGAGAAAAGAAATAATAAATCTGAATACAAAAATCCTCTATGAAAATGGTTGTCCCAGGGAAACTTGTTGATAATCTACTTCCAGTTCTGTAGGGCTGATTCAATTCAGAGTCATACCTGGATTTTGTCTGAGTTAGCATCTATTTTCAAGCAGTACTATGGCCAGTGAGCCAGGGTGACTGCCATCATCAGGAAGACCCACAGCATTCTACAGGATGTCTTGGAAAGCCACAGGAAAGATAAATATACAGATGCAGCACTAGATTCTGGTCTGATGCAGCCAAAGCTTGAGCCTCCCCACTTTCAGTGGTATCATTTACAAGATTTTCAGAGCAGGTATATTCAACATAATAAATCTTCAGTCCCCCATCGGCAGGAATGGTTGCAATGTTATCCTTTCAATACCTTTCATTTTGGAAAAGGTGTGCTGACGTAAAAAAATCTCAATAAAAAATGAAGGCATATCGAAACAGAAATAAAGTGGTGTTTAACAGATATTTTCCAGCAAGTTTAATGGGAGGACAAGACTTTCTGAAAATTGGAGGAAGACTCTGGGAGGAAGAAGGTTACATGACACTATAAAGTATTTTTGTATATATGCACAAACCAAAGCATAAATGATGGAGATGGTAAAAAATAAAAAAAACAGGAAGAAATAAAATACTGAATCTCTTTGAAGAAAATAAGAAGACTTGCTCTCAAGCAAGTTCTTTTGCCATTTCAAACATGTTCAAATAAAAAACAGGCTTACTATGTAAAAGAGACTATTATTCATGCAAGGTTAAACAATGATCCCAAAGAAAATGTCTTTAAATACCTGTGCACACTGCGTGATAAAACTTGGACAGGACAAACACCTTACTGTTAGCATGAATGCACATTCAGGAGAAGTAATCATAGACTATTTTGTGTGCACAAAATACCAGGACAAAGCTGCAAGGAACCTCAAATAGTTTATAATGTATCTAGCAGAGCCTGGCAACAAGTGGCTAGAGACTGACCTGTATGAACTACTATAACTACTAGTTAGTTATTGAAAATTCATTTTTTTTAAGTAATTCAGCCATGTTATTCAGCACTGGGATTAATCATACCACGGCAGTGTGCATCAGACTTGCTCTTTATGACGAGCTTGTTTCACCTAGTGGCTCTCCATATGTAATCAAGGAATTTCATTGGGTTGCAAAGAATTGGGATTTCATGAAGGATGTTTGGATTCCTGGTGGAACAAGTGCACTGTGCAGTTCATAGAAACACTAGAATGTTACTTAGAATCAATGTACATTGGTCCCTGAACACATGCACCAGTACAGTAATTTCTGTCCTTTAGGGCACTCACAAAAGAAGCTGCCTTGTTCAGTGAAGATGGTTTATTGTAGAGCAACATCCTTTGTTAAACTGCAACAGGGAAATAATAAAAATGGAGCATTTATTAATTTCCCACTTTTTACCGAATCTTTAAATGGAAGGCAAATTTATCTCAGTAAGTTTACAAATCTACAGCATCACAATCTGGTCAACATTCACCCCCTTTACATCTGATGGAGAGAAAGAAGTGTTGTAAAGAGCAAATCATTTCGCCTGGTTTGAAATTTTGCTTTCGAAGGATCATATTATGGAAATGTCTTTTTTTTTTCTACTGACTATGAAAGTATCCAGATGATCTGCATAAAAGCAAATCAACATTTTTACATGTGTAAGGATTCACTAAAGTTTTTTAAAATTTTGTGATTATTGAGACCTGACCTACATCTTGTTTCTGTCAAGCCAGGACTTGGAAGAGAACCTGAGTGATCTGTTGTTATTTTGATTTTAATGATGAAGACTTTTTAACTAATATGTTTCCTTTTACTGGACATTTTCTGCTCTTTGCACACTGTTTAAACACATCTAAAAAATCTAGGGTGGAGGACAGGTATTAAGATGTCAACTTTAGAAATATTTGCAGTATTTGGAAATATTATTTTTATCTCTAAATCAGCTAAATTACCTATTAATTAGTTAAGTATATACCATAAGCATGGCTCCATAAGAAACAGTTTTATTATTAAATTGGTAAAGAACAGCTTCATTTTGAACTTTCAGCACAGAATCATTAAAATAATAGTGTTATCTTTATTGGGAGTTGGGTGTATATATCTTACAGGTTCAAAAGATAATACATCATATTTCATCACTGTCAAAACAATATTTCTCTTGACTTTGTCCAAACACGTTCCAGTCCTACCAAATCAACACATCGTAAGGTTTACTACTGCAATTAAGAAGAGAAAGTGGCTTTTATGTCAAGGGTAAATAATCTGTATTCTATTTATGTCAGAGTCCCTAAAGATTTTAGTTTTGTTTAAAAAAAGTTAGTTTTTTGTCTCCCTGAAGTCCAGCCTTCTCTTAATAACTCTCATAAAACAACTAAACCCACAACCTTTACACAGAAAGGGATCCCACCCAAGAAGAAACACATCCTTCAGAAACAATAGCATGTGTTCATGCATATAAATAAGACAGTGGAGTAAAGACTCTGTGGAGCATTCTGACTTACATTTTCACGCTCTTGAATGCTTTGATCTACTACCTTTTAATGTGGATGTTTGCTAATATAATTAGGGAAAAGCCATAAACAATTTCACCAAACACAGAAGCTCAAAGATTTCTTTTCAGGATCTTACAAGTGAGCCTATCACTGTGATAGCTAATGCAATGAAATGTGCTAGAGAGATTTAACTCAGACATGGAAATTATTTGCCTGTCTGCATCTGATTTATCTTTGCTGTCCCAGGTTATTTTTATTTAACCTTCTGCCAGCCCTCCCACTGCAAATGCTGTTGTGGAAACTTAAGAAAGGTACTCTGGATAAATTAAAGGAGGGTAAAGCTGTTCAGCTTCAACCAGTTGTAGACTGACTTTTACAATATTATCCACACTTGAGCAATGAAAGAATGCATTTTTAGGTAATGGAAGAAACTTTGGCAAAGAAGCCTGGATATTTACAGACTCTCACAATGTGTAGCTATTTATATAGGGCAAAGAAGGAATAAATCAAGTATTTAACTCAACCTGCAAATGATGTTATAAAATACATAACAGAAGACAAAACCCAGAAGAGAAGAGGACTTATACTGTTTAGAAATGGAGTAGAGAAGGCATTCAACATAAAAGTGGGCCTATAGACTGCATGTATTACAATAAACTGAAGTGTAGGACCAAAGTTTACGTACTCCCATGCAAATGTTCTGTGTATAAATTTTAGCAGACCGTATCATGGTTGTGGCTGAGCCAGATACCATATTCCCAGACAGGGCCCTACCCTGAACTGCTGGATAGTTTGGACTAGGAAGTGATCCAGTAAGCAGCATGGATGAGAACATCTGGTTTGGAGCAGGAGGAGGGAGCTTAGCTGGACAGATGTAAGCCAGGACATGCACTTGCCTTGAGGGCCAGGAACAGACTCTGGTCCCTGTTCTTAATTAGTTAGTATAGGTGTGGCCACAAGCATACACAGTGGAATGGTATTTTTGCTTTCCTGTAGAAAAATATGCTTTTACCCTACAAATCATAGGCATCCTAAACTAAAGGGCTTGGTTGTTGAAGGTGGGAAGGATGGAAACTTTATCATCTTTTATGGAAAACTTCATATCCATTACAATCAGAATTCCAATCTCAGCAAGTGAACAAGACTTTTAAATTCATCTGCCAGAAGACAGAGATGGAAGAAATGGGAAATCTTCCCTCTTTTTATCAGAATTATTCTGTGGTCCATACTGAGAAATTTTACTGTGTTTCCTCTATGAATAAAGATTCTCTGTGGTCTAAGCACTGAAGATCTGATTAGCAAATCATGAAGATGTTCACAGTTTAATACAAATGACACTTATTTGCCTACAGCCATCTTTTTAGTAAGTGAAATAACTTAATGAATAATTGAAACATTGCTATTTGATACCTGCTTAATTATTTAATGATAAAAGACAGAATATAAATTTTTAGGTAAACTTTGCTACCCTAAATTTGTTTAGCTGTGCTGCTAAGACCATGGTGGCTGCTGGTTATCCTATGTTCTAAGAGACTAAAAAATTTCTTTTCAGAGGTGTTAACAGTGTTTGTGAATTTTGGGTGTGTTCAAGAACTCAAAAAGGAGGTCAGACATTCATTTTCCTTTTGGTGTTGCCAATTGTATCTTACAGAAAATTCCTAATTCATCACAGAGCACTGCCGTCAAATATTCCACTCAATTATTGGCAACTGGATTAAATTTCCGGGGAAAAGGAAATGTAAGGAAGGTAAGATACAACATTTAGATTAAGGATTTGAATCAATAATCGATTTACAGCTTAAAAAAAATTTTAAAAGGGTTGCAATCTCCTGGTTACACAACTAAATTGATGACCTAAAAGAATTATGCATTTAGATAAAGAGACAAAGACTTTCCAGATAAAATTGAGCAGTCAACATTTCACAAGGGTTTTTATTTTTATCAGACTAGCAAAATCTACCTACTTAAGAAATCTAGATTTCGTCGGCCAAAAGTTCAGATATGCCCCAGAGCAGATATCTGATTACTTGTGTAGGGTACTCACAAGACAGTTTGAATGCCTATCTTGGAAAAAGGTGGTCGGAAAGAGCTTTGGAGCAGTTGTGGTTATCACCTGCAACAAGTTGATTCTCACAGAGACTGTCAGACCAAAATGTGAAAAAGCATGATGCAAAGAAGAGATGGAAAACAAAGTTAACCCACTGCAGCAGTTACGCTAGCACAGGGAATGTTACAACTTACCATGCAAATATTTTAAAAAGGAACTAAATTTTTCCAAAGAGATATATTTTAAGTACTCTGTCCAGACTTCTTGAAATGATGTTTTCTATCTCCACTAGGAATCAGCCAGGACTTCAGACTTGTGTAGTAGGTTCACTCTATGGATAGGAATCAGATTCTAAGGCTGAATCCCAGCTGCTTTGTTTCTACAACTCTTTTCAAGAAGTTTCCAGTTCTAACTTCACAAAGTATTGCCCTCTGAGCAATGTTTTATGGTTATATTTGCCCTGTAATAGGTGGATGTGTAAGTTATTAAACATGCATATTAGAAATTTACTTAACAGACATAAAACTTTGATGTCATTAACCTGTATTCCTATAGGTATAAATTTTGGGTTAGCTCCAAGAGCTGGAGGTCCTAGCAAAAATTTGCCCATTGTTCAATACAAGATAACGTTTGAATTTCTAGATTTCTTGCAAAGGGTACTGACTAGTCATTTCATTAAGTCTGAAAAGGACAAAATATTGCAAGGGGAAGCATAATGGCTTGATTTCCCAAAGTAATTTAATTGCCCCTGATGCTTTCCTAAGTTTTGATAGCAGTATCAGAAGAAGCAAGGTAGTGCTTCCCCAACTTAATGATAAAGCCTTTATGTAGGACAGCAATAATTGAGTTTTAATGTCCTGCACAGTTGCTTGTCATAAATCCTCTCTGTGTGAAACTCTAACCTCTAGAGTTAGGAAAGATTAATGGTTAACAGTGTATATAATATTTATTAAACCTCTTTTTATATTGCTTGGCAATCTGTGCTGCCATCAAACAACTTGAAATAATTGACATTTAGCGCATCAACCTTCTTTTGACTAAGAAGCATGACATTCATGGAGATAGTAAACATTTGGCAATTGCTGTAAATGTCTCCAAATTTAACGCCATGACCTTTTCCCAGGTAAATGTTTTGGGATAAAATGTAAATAGTGATTTGCTGTATGTCAAATATCATGCAACATCAAGTTTACTGTCTTATTATTCTTGAGAGGATTGCAACTTGATTTTGACCTGTTGGTTAATCTTTTAAACTTTTGTAGAAAATACATACATGTGTTTATTTCAGTCTATTTTTATGACTTGAAGATTAAAAAGTTCGTTGAACTTTTTGAGGGGCTAGTTTTACAGTTCTATTGACAAGAACCCAGTAAAATTGCCCCTAAAATAATGAGACACATAAATTTTAGCAAGGTGACTTTAGTAATGTCGTATATGTCACAGTATTTTAGGGTTTTTTTTTGTTTGTTTTTTTATTGTTCTTTGTTTGTCCTGTCATGTACTTTGAAGACAGTGCTCCAGAAACAAATAAACCAAATTCACACTAGAAGAAGCAGCTGAAGAAGAAACTCCTACAAAAGCTCCAATAAATGCTGGACTTGTTAAAGTCAAAAAGAAATCATGATGTCGCGATTGAACTTGGTCCAGAATGAGCACAGCAGGGCTCTGACTGCATGTGTGGTCAGCAGATAATTATTTATATGTAGCCACTTTGGAGTACAGTTAATTTGGAAAGAAAAGCCAGAAGGTTTTCCTGTATTTGCCTGTGATCTAGAAATGAAGGCATTTGGTTACTAACACATTTCCTACCAATGAAAACAAGTTCCTCTCACTCCAGTAACATGTTTCCAAGCAAGCGAGGAAACATGTTACTGGAGTGAGAGGAACATGGAGAATTACTGAAAGGTTTGCTCTGCTCAATGGGGAACTAAAGCAGGATGCCATGAGAGCCGATAAAAGAAACATGCACATCCGAGTCCCAAGGCTTCTCTTCCTATTATCATATTCCATTGCCATTTGGCTTAACTCCACACACTCCTACGGACCCTTGATCACTTTGAGGCAGAGAAAGGTGGAAGTAGCAATTCCTGTGTCAGGACACGCCTCAGGTTTGCCTGAAGGCAAACCCAAACCCTTCTACTGTTGCTGTCAGCTGCCACTTTAACCATGAATTTGAAAAGAGTTTCTGATACGGCCTAAGGATAGTTTTATAGCAGAGCACATACATATTTGCTATGATCCAGGTGTCATTGCATTATCATTACCATCACTGGTCTGTCACCATCAGCTTTCTCTTCTGTAGAATGGTCCTGCTCCTCTGACTCCTTTCCTCTGCTGCCTTCAGAATATCGGTTTACACCAAAAATTCCAAATAAAGCACATAAAGCCTAAGCAAGGGCTGTTTTGGTAAAACTTTCTCAGCCTTGTTATGATCCATTTCAGTTCTTTCTTCCCATACCTTCACAAAGAGTCTTAGGAAGAGGATATTGGGTTGTCATTGAACAGCAAATCTTTCCCCAGAAAATTTCAAGCAAGATCAGATATGGACATTTTCTGCTCTGCTCAGCTATTAAATGTGGGTCTCTTATATTTACCATCAAAAAGCAAATTGCAGTGTCTATTCCTAATCCTTCACTCTACAGAACAATATATGTGCCAGGAACAGACTGTTCCCCAAACAACATATTTCCCTACCAGTGGTCACTAAAGCTTCTGCTCTTTCTACAGGCCAGCAAAATCCTCTGCATCGGTAGCCAGATGTTTTTGTTTTGATAATTAAGCTTTCAGTCATCTATTCACCTGTGCGTGCTAACATTGTATTTAATGGACTCTCTTACAAACAAATATACTGTATAAAATAAAAATAACAACAACAATAATAAAACAGCTGAAATGAATAGCTGAAATAAAATGGACTACCTAGATTCACTTACCTGAGAATATATTCAGATTTGTGCTGATGAAAAGGATACGAAATAAATGTCCTTAGGGTGGGAGGTGCACACAGCTGCACCCATTCAAACTAAATATCACAATATTTCAAACATTTGGATGTGTGATAGAAGTTAGAGGAAGTAATTAGTCTGGTCATTAACCAGAGCATAACCTGAGAACAGTATCAGGCATCCTGAAAAAAGTCAAACAGACTTGCAGAGTAACAAGGAGCAAAATCCCTATCCTAGGACAATGAAAAGTGAAAAGGCAGAGCACAGGATGCCATATTATTGCTGGCTTACACAACAAATGATGGAGCAATAAGGATGAAGCATATTCTACCAGTTTGTCAGTGTCTGCAGACTAACAAATAATAAGTGTGGATATACTCTTTAAACAGTAAGAAATTAGCTTTATATTCACAGTGACATGTTCAGTGACTGAAGATGTCTATCCCTTAACCACCTATTTGCAGAACAGGGAGTATAAAACTCATTATTTCTTGTCTCAAACAACTATAAAATATACTGATGAGGAAGAGAGCTAAATCCATCAAGTCATTGGTAGCTGTAATCAATAACCAAAGCCATAGGTTTGGCCATCAAACCCTAAGTGGAAAGACAAAGAAAGGAGCCATTTGTTATGGTAATAATGAAGCAATAGTCAATAATAATGTTGCAAACATATAAAAGTTTAGTTGGATTTCACCAGCCTCCAACTTCCTTCCTTCTGCTTCAGGATCACATTGAGAAATTTTGACCTTCCCTATTGATTAAATGGCAATTTCATATAGCCAATGATTAGATAATCCAATCATATCTGCCAAAAGTGATCAACCATATACGAAATAAAGGGCAGAAGTTGTGTAATTTACAGTACAAATGAGCTGGTTCCTGTAGCTGTGATTAAATAAAACAAAAAATCAAATTAAATAGTGATCAAATTATAGGGGTGGCCCTCCAACAATTTGAATTTTTCATGACTCATTTAATTTGAGACAGCACTTAGCTAAAAACTAAATAAAGAAGAAAACCCTTTTTACTCCTTCTTTCTTTGAAGTTAATTAGTCTTACTTAAAACTATTTCTTGAAACAGCATGGAGCTATTTTCAAAGTCATTCAAGTATAATATCTACACCACACATTAAAGTGCTGACAACACCCTCAGTGATAAATTTAATTTGGGAATAATGCTTCCTCTTTTTAAAAATATTTTTCCCAAGCTGTTTCAGTCCAGAGAGGTTGCTTCTCTTACGTTGCTGAAATGACATCTTCAAAGCATCAGTTTGGTTTACTGTGTCCTAAACTTTATCAACAATTCAGCCTGGAGAATTTAGGAAACTTTTCCTGTGGGAGAAACAGAGAAGGCAGGTGGCTCCCTCAGGACACGGCTCCTGGAGGGAGAAGAAAGAAAGGTGTCTGTGGTCACTGATCTGCATCTGGCAACAGATACAGGTACAGGTGGGTATGTCAAGCATCAGGAAAGTGATGCATGCACTGGCAGAGCTATTTCTGGAGATGGACGGACTACAGCTGTGCCTGTCAAAGCAGGGAAGGGAAATACTGCGAAGCTACCTCGGAGTAGCATGCATCATTAGACAGCTTTGTGTGACTTAGCTTTTTCCACTAATATGGGAATGAAGTTCTTTGAATAGAGAATTGTATTAAGTTTCTGCCCAAAATAACATCTGGAATACACTGTCCATTTTTAATCAAAAACGCAATGTCAAAGAAGTAATTAGATTGTCACTGTACCTCCTATATCCGGATCAATAGCCCAAACATACACAAGAATGCATGGGTGGTCATTTTTTGACAACACAGATTCAGAAATAAAACAGTGATTGTAAGTACAGCATCAAAGCTATACTGTGGACAAACTGGAAGACAGGTTCTTTCTGGGAAAAAAAGCAAGGGAAAAATCTGAAAGTGGAAGACAGAATGAAATAAAAGAAGAGTAATTTGGTACATTGTCTACTGATGTAATTTTAGGGTCGAAAACAATGTCAAGATAGAGAGTGGTTTAAAAGCAGGTAATTTCAAAAGAAAAGAGCCAAATGGAGGTGTTGAAAGTATGACACCTTGTTTAAATAACCTGTTTCTATTTATAGTAAGAATACTGATTAGATATAAGGAATGCAAGCTTTGGAGTGGTCCTTTTGTAGCTTTGTTGTTTTACTAACACTGTTCTGTGTACCTTCATGTCCAGTACTCCAAGTCTTTGGGGTCTGAATAATTCACTATTTTAGTTCCTGACTTTCTTTCTGATCCCTGGACTCAGAATTTCTCCCCTCTTAATTATTAGATTGTCTTTCATTTGACTGGGAAAACTGATTCTTGAAGACTTGTGACTGGAGCAAAGAAATTTGCCACTTGTTCTGCACATTTTGGCAATGAAAAAGAAATAATGATTTGTATGAGAACGACAAAGAATCACTTCTACCTTTTAAGCAAATTTTCTGTTCTCCTATTTGTTTCCATCCACCCTTTTTTTTTGTTGTTTTGGTTTTTTTTGGTTGTTGTTTGTTTTTGTTTTTGTTTTTTTTGGGGGGGGGGTTTTGGGTTTTTTTTTGTTAAGATAGTATCTATAAAGGAAATAGTGTTAAAAAGCAATCCTTATACATGATGGTCAAAATTCAACACAAGATTAGTAAACCTAACTTTAATCTGAAGGTTAGGGTAGGATATACCTGCCTTGGTTTCCAGTGGGTGGGCCTTTTCAACATCAAACTAGTTCCCTGACTGGCTACACACTATCTTCAAAGCAATCATTGAAGGAGGACCTCCCTGTAGTTAAGTATGCTCTACCAGTGCCAAAATCTGTTTGTCATTCTAACTGAGTTTTTTCCCTTTAGGACCACTAAGGAATTGGCACCATTGACTCAAACACTATGGGCAATTCACTATAATATTGGTACCATCGTTTATCTTGAAGTAATTATATTTTTAAAAGGCTGACACAGAGCTATAAAAAAATGTACTGCAGGTAAACCTAGACAGATGATCACCCATGGAAAAATTTATAGGGTGATACTTATAAGAAACTACGTAATCAATTTACAAACCTATGAAATTCCAAATGTTATGAAGAGCCTTGAAAGTAGATGGCCTGAGTAAATCAGATAGTGATCTACATGATTTCAATGTAGTTGCATATAACAGAATTTGGGTTTATATTTACATAACATACAAAAAAGAAGAAAATTACAGTTGCAAATTCAAGCACATCAAAGCTGATGCAGTCTTAAATCAGCTCCCATTTATTATATATCATGATACAGTCTTTAATGACATGATAACATACCCCTACCTCATTAGGTGTGCAGAACGTACTGTGATTAAAGGAAGAGTGTTTTACAGTAAGAAAAAAGCACCTTCTGTTACGGCACAGGATGAAAGCCCAGGAAAGCTGGGTGTAATTGTGGTTCTATCACAGACTGCAAATGTGAAGGCTATCAAAAGGTAGATAAAAAAGGATTTGGAATATGACTGCACGGCAAAACTTGTACTTGCTAATTTCTGAATACTTTAAATTTTCAGAAGTATCTTTGGCTGAACATTCATGCTCTGTATGAAATATGAGTTCCATGCAGGGGAACTACAACAAAGTTATAAGATGCTCGAGCAGTCTTCTACTGGTGATAAATGACTTTTTTTTTCAAATGCATTAAAATACATAACAGTTCTTAGGAACAGTAAACCAGGAAGAGTCATTTCCACAACAATGCAAATTAAAGTCTAATAAAGAACTTATTAGAATAAAACTCATGAGGAAATTAAAACATTCTTGGCTTTTTAACTCAGTGGATACAGATTTACACATTGAGTCATGAAATAATGGAAGTTTTCAATATTCAAAATATGAATGCACTTAAACTTTTGATGTCTTCTGTTAATGCTTTTCTGTACAAAACATTTTGTTGGCAGACAGTACTACTCTACACAAACAAACTCTAATTCTAGACCTAAAAATATCACAGTACAAAGTAAATGGTGCCTTCCACAACTAACCCATTGTAGATATCCTACAACCATGTTTTCATTAAAACAGTTCCTTTCATGTTTCTTTTCAAAGTATTGCAGAACCTATTTCTGAAAGCCAAGCAGGAGAAGGCACTGTTTCAATTGTACAAGATATTTCTTAGACATAAGAAGCAAGATAAATAAGATGCTAAAAGAGTAATTAGTATACTGAATAATTCACGGTCATATGTTAAAATGTATAGAAACTTACAGATTTATATTCTCTGACTCACTGCTATCTCATTTTGCACAGGAACATGCTGTACATTTTTCAAAATGTTAGCTGAATTATAATTGGCACTTGAAACAAAAGCTTAGTGAGAGTAAGAACGTTCATCAACTGTTAGTGTAGCTTCAATGAGAGTTAATACAGTAAATATTTCAAAACAATACAAAGGTACAAATCAAAAAATTGTAAACCAAAAAATTGTTTTGATTAGAATTAAGTTTCTACATTTTTTGCATGCTGAAACTCAAAACTAGTTTTTGAAATCGGTTCTATTTTCTCTGCAAGCCAAAATGGACATAAGCACCCACAAACACTGTTTATAAATCTGAAAAGTAAATGTTTTCTAAACTGTAATGCCATGGCTCTTGAATGCTAAAGAAATCTCTTCAGTAATACTGAAAAAAGCAAAAATTCATCACAGAAGAAAATGAGAAAAACACATATGAACATTTAGGAGTAATATAAAAGCTGTGATCTGCAATTACCAATACCCAAATAAACTGATCTATCAGTAAGTAATTTCTACTCCACTCAAAATATCCTGGCTTTTATTGAGTTCAATACCAGCATTTAAAACTCATTTTAGGATACTGCTGTATATTTGATTTCTTTCAGCTTTATATCCCCAAATATCTCTGATTTTCCTATGACTGTAATTGTATATATGTTAATAATTTCAGTCAACAGAAAGTACTGACTGTGCTTTGAAATGGGAAAAACAATGTAAAGGTAGTACTTAGCAAATACATTAACCATACACAGTCAGTCTTAAATCTTACTTAGTTGATCATAACAGGGCTATAAATCGTAACTTGAATGTGGAGTTTTTGGTGTTGCTGCAAAATGTGATAAAGATTTAGCACATCTTGGAATATGGGCTGTAATATAAGCAGCGTAGTGAGATATTCAGTAACCATTTATGAAAGATTCCAATTATTGTTTTCAAAAAACAAATTGGTAACCAGCTATAAAATATTAGGTAGAACACCCCAGTTGCTGCACTAACAGTACACTGATTTAACCCTTCATGTTCCTGCTTTATAGCAAGTTCTAATCAGATGAGATGAATCAAGGCCCTTAATTTTATATTTCCCATGAAATCGGTTTTCAGGACAAGTTGAAGGCTGCCTGCCTGAATTTCTGAGGACAGCTGAAATTGGACGAGGTTCTGCGAACAATTTGTGGTTTATACCTGAGGGGACCAGTAAATATTAAGTGTTTATCATTTATGGATCCAGAACTGGGCTCCATTTCTGGCACCTGTGGCCGCCACCTGTCCTGCCCGCGCGGGGAGCGGCGCGCAGCCGGCTGTAGCGGGGGCCGTGAGGCTCCTTCCACAGCACAGCCCCCCGCCGAGGAAGTTTCCAGAAGAAAGATCCGCAGCTGGATGGAGCAATGCAGTGATGGCTTGTCTCAGGGTTGTGGGCACAGCAGGAGAGGGTGATTTGCATCCTCCAGCCTCCTCTGTGCATTGAATGCAGCTGAGCCAAGGCAGAGAATGTAGATGTGTGCTGTGCCCGCACACACCCTGCACACCACTGCCGTTGTAACGTACGGCACAAAACAGCCTGGATAAATATTGCAGGCTTAAATGTAGTAAAATGAGACTTTGGAAGCTCTGTTACTATTAAAAGCTCTTTCAATAAGGGGTTATTAGCAGCATGTATTTTTTGCTTAGACAATGTAATTGCTTCTTAAACAATAGGTGGGCCATCATTCCTGTCCTTACCTCTGGGGGACCTTCTTTGCCTCAAAGTGCTTATAGCAAGTTATACGGCAAAAAATACACATTATTAGGTAGGTGGGTGGCATCTTGATATTCTTTCCTCCTCAGGATTCCTCTGGTACTGAACTGAATGTCTGCCAACATTTGGATGAGCACCTGCATGACAGAATGTTTCTATCTGAGTGCTGTAACTATTCTTAGGCAACATTTATTTTAATATTCCTTTTTTAGTAGACTTGCTTGTTGCTCTAGATTGCTAAATATGTCTATACATTGAATAACCACTCAGCTTATATCCAAAAAAACTCTAACTCATAATAATTGATCTCTATCAGTTTTGGGTATCATGATTTGTTTGCTAAATTTGTTTAATTAAAATACCAGAAAAAAAGAAATCAAAAAGCTTGAAAGATTTTCTTCTAAGTTCACGCATCTGTTCAACTTAAAAGGAAGAGCTACAGGAGTCCTGATATCCAGACATTATCTCATTATATTTCCTGGAGATACATCAAAACACACAGCAATGCCCTTCAATAAATAAGGGGCAGTCAGGAAATGTTCATACCATTTTTCCTTTAAAGTTCCATAATTTTTTACCCCTATTATCTATAGTCTCTGTAAATGCTGGAATACATATAGAAATTTGTAGGCAAAGGCCATTCACTTACAAGCTAATCCCTAGATCTTCAAATATCTTCAGATATCAAGCTCCTGAACTTCCATTGACTCCTGAAGGCTTTAGTGACCTAAAAAGCTTTGAAGGGACATCTGGGATTTTTTTCCTTCACACCAGTCCTCACAAAATAATGATTATTCAAATGTATTTGTCCACCATTGGGTATTACAGCTCAATGAAAAGAAAGAAAACTCTTGAGTATAAAATTTCATCTCTTACAGGAGGAATGAAAAGGAACCCTACAGAATGGGTATCCCAAGCCCAAATTTACCACTGTCTCACAGTCAGTGGGGAAGAGTGGCTGCAGGGGAGCCAGTGCTACATCTTTTCTGCACAAGTGGCTCTCGAGAGTTTTGCTTCTCTTTTGTGCTGCTGTGCAAGTGGCACAAGGAGGATTGCAGTGTACACAGATTTGATGTTATTTGAGACTCAATGTTTTCTTATGAAAGCAAAAATTTCCAAAATAACAAAAGGCTGTGGTTCCTTGAGAGACAGCTATATGTAAGCAAATAAGGCCACTTTAATCTGTGTTTCTGTTCAAACAGAAATTCCCTGTGGAACAGAAGATAAATGGGTAATCAATCTATTTTTACAATAAGAGCAGAAATAATTTTCAGATCTATCTGGCATATTCCTTGGAGAGATGTCATGACAAATGTTTACATTTAAACAGGAAAAGTGACCAATAGACTTGTGCATGCATTTTAGAGAGACAGACTTAAACCCCAATACTTTCCATCAGCCCACTAACAAAGGGGAAAGGTTAATTCTATGTTTTTTTCAGGTACATGCATAGGTCTACCTCACTGAGTTACTAGGGACTTCTTGGAAATTATTAGCACCAGAATACATTGAGTGTCCCTGTCTGAAGACTCATACAAAATGCCATACTTCAGAAACTACCAGGAAAAATATTCAGTGAAGAAATAAAAAAAAGTTATGAAGCTGCAGCTATAAATAGAGCTTAGAACATCTTACTTTTAGATCCCTTTCAGTGATCAAGCAAAGCAGTTATTAAGTGCGAAGAAATTACCAGTTTTCAAATGTGGTTATTTTGAGTACATTTACCCAGTAATAGCTGTACTGTTGAAGTTAAAATGCATGCTAGTAAAATGACTCTGAATTGCTAATAATTAACAGAAAAAACATAAGAGTAATCTTTTACCTTTGTTAGTGAGCTGATGATAACTAGTTTTTATGGCATTCCAAATACATGTATTTAGAAATAATTGTGAACCAAATGTTAGATAAATAGGATTATAGAAAAATCTCAAAAATCAAAAATAGGCAGCAGCTCAATCCTTCCTTTTTTCATTGGATGAACACAGGAATTTTCTTTAACATTAAACATTTTACAGTGTACTGCACACAAGAATATATAAAATTAAGTGCTGAAAATGATGGCTAATGATTTAGCTTCTAGGATGTGAGCTGCATTTAATAAAATTGACAGCATAACTAGGGGCTTCAGAAGGAAGATCAGACTGCTAGCTAACAGAATCAGATTTCTTCCAGCTGCCAGGAAAATGAAGGTCACTGAACCTGCATCCAAGTTGGCTGACATTTGTACAGCACAAGTCCCGACCACGTAGTGTCTCTACAGACAGGTGCGTAAAATTTGGTTGCAAGCATAGAATTATCTCCCAGGTCTCAAAGATGAATTGCTTTTGTTGCCACAGAATTGGGATTAGGCAAATGTGTGAGCTCTAAAAATGTAAATAAATTAAGATATTTTAGAGCAGAAGAGTTTACTACCATTTCCTACAAAACACAAAGAAGGTGGAGACAAAGGGAAAGATGCATTCCCTTTTTCCCAGCAAAAGTGACCTGCAAGGCATTTAGCCACAGGTTTCAAGGAAATCTGAACACCTCTCCACTATAAGAAATTATTTTTTATTATTTCCAAGACTTCTTAAGAATGTTGCTCTTCTTAAAGACTGCAGTAGCTTCTCTGCCAATGGCAAGTCTGTCCTATCTTTACTAATCTTGCAGGAGAGTGGTATAGTAAGCCAAAATATTTCACCCTTCTTTGTATGCTTATGTACCTCATTACTATATTGTTTAAATACTTGAATTATTTTCCCAGATGGAGCAACAAAATGGAGTTAAATTACTACTGCTCAATTGCTTCAGTGGTCTGTTTCCCGGGGCTGATCCCAACATTCCTCTTCTCTATGCAGTCCTTATCTAGAAGCACCAAGATTTTTGTCAGACTTTTTTTTTTTTTTTTATGGTCCATTTTTCTACACAGAATATTTACAGAATTGCAGGAGACTTGCAATTCTTGCAAGTCCTGTGGCTGAAATCATCTGAAGTGATGGCATGACAATGTAGTAATGGAAATGCCTAACATAAAAAGCCATATGACACAGTACTTTTACTCATACCTTGTCTGAGAACTAAAGATGAATTCTCAGTTGCATCACCAACAGACATATGGTCTAAAATCTGTTCTGTGAATGTGAAATTTTGCCAATGTAATTTATAATTATTTTACAGATTGGCTTAGTTGGTATGGTACTATATGCTAGTATATCACTATATGTGATTTGTTCGTATTGACTTTAAATCCTAGCAAAGAAAACAGCACCGTTTACACTATAAAGAAATTGTGACATTTTCATAAACCAGCTGAAGTGTGTTAGACGTTCTTTGCAGCCTCAGTTTAAACAAATGACTTGTTATTAACAAGAGAGGCTGTGAATGCAGTTGTTGGTATCAATGAATTTATGGTTTACAGAATGGTCATCACTGATGCAGGAATCACCATGTGGAAGATGAGTTATTTGAGTAATGAAATATATGTAGGTCATCAATGAGAAATATATGTAATCAGTTCCCCTCCTTTTTTTTAAGTGGAGAAGAGAATGGCTGAGCAGGAGGAATCAGTGTCAACTCTTTCTTTTCTGTTTTTCTATTAGTAGATACAACAAATCTATTCCTACACGGGAAAAGTTCATATGCATATTCTGTAATGGCGATGAAGACAGAAGTAGGAAAGGCAGAGGCTTTGACTCAATTTACAAGTATTATGGATTATTTTTAATGCCCACTCATCTATTGTAATTCCTGTCCAGAAGTGCTTAAAAAGAAGTAAGAGGGAAGATATAATAAAGCTCTCCATAAATCTCCGCAAATTTCTCAGTCATAACCTGGTGCCTGAGAGGATCTACTTTTGAAGTGGGAAGAACAGATGAAATAATTTTTCTCTTCTGAAACCCCCTGTGTAGAGCTTCAGTTCTTGATCTTTTGTTCTCAAGACACTTGAGAAGTAAAATGTTTATTTCTAAATGACTGCATGTATAAAGATGGAGCCCTAAAGACAAATTATTTTTTTTTCAGACAGCAAGAAGTCTCAAGCTTATTCACAAAAATACTCTTTGCCACCAAAGTGAAACTGTATATACCAGTCTCTTTTCTTTTTTTTTTCCCTAGGGATCAATGATACAGAAATTCAAAATCACTTCCAAACAATATTTGGCACTGATCTTAATCTTAATTTGAAGCATGTGGTACAAGCCAGAGATGGGATTCTGTAACCAGTTGCCCTTTAAATAAATAGACTTAAAGTTTATAGCAGACACATTATCAGTAAAATTAACCATTTAATTCCACTTCACATAGACTTATTCAAAAGGGCAGTTTATTATAACAAATCTTAACTTTTCCAGTTAGTGGAAGTGTGCATCTTCCAACAACAGTGATACACCCTTAGGATTCCTTCTCCTTTGGGTATGATGTACCACAGCCTGCTGCCTCCATCACAGGCTATAAACTACAACCCAGAGGAAGCACAAGTCTGGAAGAGTGGTGCTGAATAGAAGTTTATTCTCCTGATCTGAACCTTTTGGGCAACATTATTAATTTCTGAGAAACTCTGAGTAGTTCTACCAGTCAATGCACTGTCTGTGTATGCTCCTTTTCTTACCTCATTCTGTTACCACTGTCAATAATTTCTCAAAAGCGCTGATTTCACTTTGAGTGAACAGTTAAAGGCAGTGAGGTTGATGAAAAGCAAAGCAGATGCCTCTCAGCATTTTGTACCTTCTTTTCTGTCAGTATGTGGTTTCTCTCTGAAATGGTTTCACTTTCATGAGGGAAAACATCTTGGAGGTACTCACATAAAACATTTATTTCTAGACCTCAAATATATCATGGCATCTAACTCACAAACTAAGGCTGAGGAGCCCATTTTAACAGAGCCATACAATAGTTTAGGTTGGAAATGAGCTTTAAAGGTCATCCAGCAAAATCCATTACTTTACAGCAAAGCCTCAGTTTGAAGCTATTTCCTTCTCAAAGTGGTAAACTTTGTTCTGCCAGCAACAGCTCTAAATTGCTCTCCTTCCTCCTCTTTTCCCTCCACAAGATAGGAAGCACAGTTGGACCTCACTTCAGCTTCCCCAAACCTTTCCAATCAACTCCTGGAGCATTTCTCAAGAACCACCATATCCTACATATTTCTCAGAGAGAGCAATGTCCCCTAGGAAATCCACAAAGTAATTCTGCTATTGAAAAGCACTTGCATCATGTTTTTAAATACTGGGGGGAAAAATGCCTTCCTAGACAAATTCTATCAAGTTCCCATGCTCAGTTCAGGTGAGTTGACAACAGGATAACCAGTATGCCCATTCCAACAAATAGCCATCACAGAATTTGAATACAATCCTAACTGATTTAGATATAGTTAGATGTTTATACAGATTAATATGTTGAAAATATTTAACAAAAAAAAGCATACAAAATACAAAAGTGTTCAGGAATAAGCTCAGTATTGTTACAATCAATGTTTCCATGATGCATTAAAGGCAGAATTATAGCTAGAAAAGTATATTTTATTGTTTTGAATTTCTTAAATAATATTTGTTTTATTTATCTCAGGAGGACATAATTTAATCTAATGATACACTGCCCTTTGGAATACCAGAAATACCAGAGCCAAAGTATAACATGACACACAGTATGAAGCAGAAAGAACACAGGCAGAGCCTTATCTACCAGATTTATTCTGTGAAAAAGAATGCAATTGAATTACTTGACTATCAGATTTCAGGAGATGGTCTTAAGTACCTTTTAATCTTACTAAGGTTACCTATTTTCTTGAAAGAATTTACAATTTGGAAATTAGGAGGCTTAAAAAATATTGCATCTTACATCTTTCCTTTCCTTTATTGCCATTTTTTATAATGGGTAGTGAAATAGTTGCTGTTTTGTATGCAATTTCTTCACCAGTTTTATGTAATTTGATTTTCTCTTAAAGCCCCAATACCTTCACGGCAAGTTGAAAACCACTGTGTGATAACTTTGCTCTGCTTGAGTCAATGATAAAGGTAACAGAATTTCAATCCCTGTGTATAGGGGCATGCTTTTAAATTCAATGTTTATACTTAGTAGCTCCCAGAACTACTAGCTAGGTATATAAATCATGGTGATAGAAATTTAATATTACACATGTCAACACAGAGTGTGTCTTGAAGGCTCAATTACACATCTAAATTGCTGAAAGGTTGTGAGACAAATTTATGATCTTTTATACTGATAGAAATAACTTCCTAACTCCAGCTTCAAGTAAATACTTTCTCTTTTCTTATGTGAAAGCTGATTAACTAGAATTGTTGTTTTAAACTAGCAATTTGAATAATCTGGATTCTTGGACCTCGGTTAACTTCAAATCTTTCTCTTACCACTTCATAATGAAGCTAAATTGTGAAATAAATGTATTCTTCTGTTCTTTTATTTCAAAAGTTACTGAGTTTGAAGCTATTGTAGTGAAGTAGGTTTTGAGTAATTCAGTACCCAAACCACATGAAATAATGATTGGAAAATGGGGTGCTAGACTGTGCAAATGGTACCAGAAATCAACCAAGTCAGTAGAGCATACTTGTAGCTTGACTTTGCACCTTGTATACTGTTACTTCATTAGGGAATTTACTATGAGCTTTTTACCCCAATGTACAAAGACTGAGAGATCCTTCAATGACTACAAAATCAGATATCACAGGACAAAACCCTCTAAGTTACATATACAGTGTGTGTTCTCTCTTATCTGATTTTAGACATCAGAGAATTACATATTGGTTTCATAGAGAGAGAAATATGTTAGTATTTCTACACTTTTGAATTTATATTAGGCACTTACAGAGATTAAAGATCACTTTGGGTGATTTAACTCGGACAAAGTCAGTCCTGTGCCTATTGTATGACTGACTTCAGAGCTGTCAGCAGCTGAAAAAAAACCTTTGTGGGGAGAATGATGTCCTGTATGAGAATGATGGGAGAATGATGGGAGAATGATGTCCTGTGGACATCTTACTGCCACAGATCTAATGGATGGTTGTGTGGAGTACAAAGAAATTCCATAAGATGTCTTGCAGAATTTTAGTATTCCAGGCTTTATTTTGTTTAGCTGCCGTGGAGGACAAAAACTGCCTCAGTAGTACCAGATATGGGTATCGTATCAAGGACTAAATTTTCTACTTCCACTTTGTAGAATCTTGGAAAATTGGATGAAATTATTTCATTTACTAATTCACCAAACACATCATGTCGAGGTTCTGTTCTGATAAAAACAATATATGAGGTCATATATTACCTATAGATATTTTAAACTGGTCCAAGCTGAAGAATGTGTTACAAAGATGCCCAATATTACTCACTTGAATATAAAAAGATTACGTATTGTCCTTTTAGAAGGAAATCACCAAATTAAAGTCTTTTTATCGCTAACCTAATTGCAAAATGTAATTACACTTTGTTTTAGATATAATTAATAATCATATAAAAACCTTTAGTTATTTCAATAGTAAGTGGAACTAAGCGAATCAATGTTCTCTTTAGAATTCATTAAAAATAAGAGCTCCCGTACTGTTCTTAAGTGCTGAGGGTTCTGTAATATTTTTCCCTAATACAGAAAAGTTAATTTAACAGTCTTAATCCATCTTTTTTAAAGTTACATCAGCACACTTGGGAACAGCTATGATACCTTCCCACCTTTCAGCGTCCAAGTGACTCCTTGCAAGGAAATAATTTCAGCCCCATTGCTGTTATCAACTGGGGCACACACTGAGAAGTATCCATGGGCTGTCATCTGCCTCAGAAACATCAGGGGGAGAAATGAGTGACACAGCAGACATTTGCAGCAGTTCAAGGAGCTGATCTAGCTCAGTTTCACCAGTTACAATACAGCTGGAATCATCACACACCTTTGTCTGTGCTTTTGGATGAAGCTCAGATTAATTTTCTTCTCTCATCAGTTTCTTTACTTTTTCCCCCTGTACACCAAAGAGTTGGAAGTAGGGTAAAGTTGTAATCAGTTGTTCCAAAAAAGGGATGAGCTAAAAATGAGTAGCATTGTTCTAGAGCAAACACAGGAAGGGGTTCTGAGTTTTGTTGGCAGCAATGTTCAGGTTTTGTTGGCAGCAATGCACTCCGGGGTGACTGTTCCTTGCTACGACTACATGGCTGGTTTTCCCTCTTTCCTTTTGAGACCACTTTTGAGGACAGTCAGAGGATAAGCCCCCACTGTGCACTTCTGCCTTAAGCTTATTGTATCTATGGTGTCATATGTCTTCAGTCTTTAATTTAAACTTCTTGATTATTCTGTTAATCTCCAAATCTAAGATAATAATTTCATACTCTAAAAGAAATACATTAAGAAGGATTTACTCTTCTCAAGTTAACATAATAGACCATAAATCAGTAAATAACACAAAAGAGTTTTTTAAATTAAAAATTTTAAACAGAAAAATGCTGACATTCCCTATCTGTATCACTCTGGTAATCTTTCCAAGGTGCCACTTGATATTATGCAGCCAAATTATTTCCAATTGCTCTTACTTCTGGAGCCTGGAAATAAACTTGAAGAGGGCTCTCTTGTCATTAGCATCCTTGGGGTTTTTTTTCTTGTAAAAATATCTTTCTTAGGATATGCTACTTATTTGTGGTGTGCTCTGGTCTTCAAACTTTCCTAAAGACAGATGAAATTTCTGCTATGATCAAAACTTCACCATGTCTGTGATAGTTAGGGAGTGTTATATTGATTCAGCTTTCATTTCTAATCAATGGAAGTTCACTGGAGAAGTTGTGTCAAACCAGTGTTAATTCCCCCATCATGCACACTGTCAGAAGGTGACATTTACACTTTGTCCTCTAATTGTGCCTTCAGGCTGCCCCTGAGGCAGCCCTGAGGGTGGGCTGGCAGAGAAATCACACAGGAGCTTGGGTGGAGAGAAGAAGGAACACTTCTTTAAAATGGCTTCGCTGGAAGTACCAACGAGCAGAATCCTTGCCAATGCAAAGTCAAGAAGGCTACATGAAGGTAGAAGTATTTGGTCTAGCCCTCTTTCTAAAGTCTTAGAAGTCTTCACAGTGAAATGTTTTCTGAATTAGTTTCTTTCTTGTGTGTCTCAGGCTATGAATAAGGATCTTGCTGTTTAGGATAAGAATTTAAAAACCCCCAAAACCAAACCAACCCTTGTAACAGGGGAAAAGGATTTTAAAATAACTTAGCTAGTTAGGAGTCTCCATTTTGCTAGTTATTATTAAAGAAAAGATGTAAAAAAACCAGAAAGGCCTGGGTCCATTCAGACAAGAAAATTATTATACATGGACTTAATGAATTGCCTTTACAGATTACATGAGAATACTAAAAATATATCGCAGGAAAATATACACAAAACATAGCTCTGTTTTTCCACCCAGCATGGGTAGTTTTGCAAAATTACTCTTTTCACCAGCTTTAGATGTAAGACAAAATTTAATTACAATAGCATCTTGGCAAGTAGAGCAAGATTTTCTGAAAAGACCACAACAATACTAATGTGGGATGGGCTATCAATTTTTCTGCATTATACTATGCTGGTTGCAACTAAATTAGGAGAGAGCATTAAAAGCATGATTATTGTATTAAGAACTTTGTGGAAGCCATTAGTAAAAACTATTTTCCAAAAGTAGCAAGTAATATTTTCAGGGTATTTTTTTCACTTGTTTTTTATTTAAAATGAAATACTCCTATGAAAATTTCTGTTGCTTAGGAGTGCATTTGTTCCACAGGGATTTTTATTTCAAGTCAGAAAAAAAAGCAGCAGCAGATGATAAATTCCTATGTGCATATTTTTATGCAAATATATCTCATAATCAATAGGGAAATGTGATAAAAAAACATATATGTTCTAGAAACAGAATTATTTCTATGAAAAATGTTTCCAGAATTTCCCATGAGAAGACAGTAGTTTTAAAAAGTAAGTTGCAAATGCCATTTTTAATATGAAAAAAAAAAAAAAAAAAAACCTGTGGCAAGTTTTTCACAATATATTTATGAAAGGCATAGAAGTATAGATTAAAGGGTGCATTCACTGTCAACCTTGGAAACAGTACCCATTAATTAAATATATGCACCATTCTAGCTATTACATTGAAAGCATACCTTTGTAGGAGAATCTGGCTTAGCAATCCCTGTCAACCTGTTGCCATCAGGGAGGGCAGCTACTCCATCACCCAAATATTTCAAACTTCAAGAACTTCAATAGAGGCCAAATGCTGTCCATGTTTTACTGCCCCTGCTCATTCTGGGGCTGTTGATGTGCTTGTTAAGGGCCTCTGTGGAGCTTGCCCTCAAGAGACACTTTGTCCCCTTGTTTTGTTCCTATCACCTACTTGTTTTATCACTCTCCACCATAACACAAATTTATCCTTTCCTATTATTCCTGTCAAACCTGTGAGCTGACTGATTTCCACTTCAGATCTCTAGAAGTCACACTATAAACACACAGAAAATAGAGAAATGAAGCTACAGGTAGATACAGATGCACCATAGATTGCCATAATAGATTACATTTGCTTGCATCATTACTTTTGACTCAGAAAGATAAAGCTGACAAGTCATTCAAAAACAAACCACTAGAAAACAGCATAACTTAGGCCATTTTAGCTTTCTCAATTAATCCATTCATGTTTAAAAATACATGCAAGGAATTCATAGCTTTTCTGTCCTGTCTTTGAAGAGAGCCACATCTTAATACAAACAAAACAAAGGTCAAACTCTTCCTGCATAGCCTGTTCTCCAACTTACTCCTCCATCATCCTGAGACTATTTTTCAAAGTGTTGCACTTAGTTCAGCCCAGTCCCTTTGAGGCACCTTTTTTTGGCCAGATATAAACAGATCTCCTTCCATTGCAGGGAGTCAATGAGATGTGTCCAGTTTTCTCTAAGGCTTGATGAAGCACTCAGCTCATGGTGGATATTCAGATAGGTGTGTTCATTTGCTCAATAAACTTAGGCCTATCAGCTGCATGTTTTTTTGCTCAATTACAAGTCAGTCTTGAACCTAAGGCAACCCTCTCTGGCCAAAGAATAATGGAAGTCAAAATAATTGCATGTAAAAATGAAAGTGGAAGTGCCCCTCCTTTACCCAAACTTCTTTCCTGTGCTACTGCACAGCCCCCTTCCCCTGCCGTCTGACTCCAACCCCCCCCC
>VZRH01004815.1:389946-400461 GCA_013397555.1 Urocynchramus pylzowi | reverse complement strand
TTGCCCTACAACAGGTAGGTGCTGGGTAAGAAGGAAGGTAATAAAAATTCATAAAACTTGAGCTCCTCCTCTCACAATGACATTTTGGCTCATAGATGACCTGTGCAGACAAAGAGCTCTTAGCCTAGGTATAGGGTGGCTGTATCTTTCTGTTCTTAATTCTACAGGACAGAAAACTGGCTTTATTCTCAAGTTTATGTGCTGAAAAATTCTTAGCATCAGCCTTAACTCCTAAACTGTTTTTGCAGTTTATCCCAGCAGGCAGCTAAACACCACACAGTCATTTGATCACTCCCTCTCAGTAGGACAGGGAGAGAATTGAAGAAAGGTAAAACCAGTGGGTAGAGATAAAGACAGTTTATTAGGACAGAAAAAGAAAGAGAAAATATTATTAATAATAATAATATTAAAAGAACATACAAAACAAGTTGTGCGATTGCTCACCACCTGCTGACTGATGCCCAGCTAGTCCATGAGCAGTAGGTTTCCACCCCCCACAGCCAGCTCCCTCCCAGTTTTATTGTTCAGCATGACACCATATGCTGTGGAATATCCATCCTGATGGTCAGCTGGGGTCAGCTGTCTTGGCTGTGTTCCCTCCCAGCTTCTTGTGCACCCCAGCCTAATTGCTGGCAAGGCACTTATGAGAAGTGAAAGAAGAAAAGTGAGAGAAGCTGANAGAAAGGTAAAACCAGTGGGTAGAGATAAAGACAGTTTATTAGGACAGAAAAAGAAAGAGAAAATATTATTAATAATAATAATATTAAAAGAACATACAAAACAAGTTGTGCGATTGCTCACCACCTGCTGACTGATGCCCAGCTAGTCCATGAGCAGTAGGTTTCCACCCCCCACAGCCAGCTCCCTCCCAGTTTTATTGTTCAGCATGACACCATATGCTGTGGAATATCCATCCTGATGGTCAGCTGGGGTCAGCTGTCTTGGCTGTGTTCCCTCCCAGCTTCTTGTGCACCCCAGCCTAATTGCTGGCAAGGCACTTATGAGAAGTGAAAGAAGAAAAGTGAGAGAAGCTGAAAAGCCCTAGACTTCGTGTAAGCACTGCTCAGCACCAACTAAAACATCCATGTGTTATTCTCATCCTAAATCCAAATCACAGCACTGCACCATCTACTAGGAAGAAAATCAACTCAATCCCAGCCAAAACCAGGACATTGTATAGACAAGTTCCTTAAACCATTGTCCCAAGCAGGGCACTGATCAGGTCAGGGTGAGGTCAGATTTGCAACGTTCTCTGCCAGTTGGGCAAGGAGTAGATAAAATACAAACCAGCTCACCCTCAGCCCATTCTTTTAAAAGAAAATTTTAGGCAGAAAGTCTAAGATCAGTTCAATATCAACAGGAAAATAATCCACACCAGACAAAAGTAACCTCCTAAATTGACTACTTGCATGTATTTTTCACATTAAAATATCATCAAAAAATCTGTAAAATTCATGGATAAAAGCCAAAACTAATAAACAAAAATAGTCACAATTACGAAATCTTTATCAGGCAGATGTCTATAGGTGCCACACAGTTTTAGTGAGAGGCATTTATCAATCATATCAAATGATCAGTTTTCTTTGTATATAAACAGCATTGCAAAAAAAATCAGATTGTGAAATGTTTTATATTCTAAACGGTGTGAGGAAACAATTTTCAAGAAACTCATCTCCAAAGCTTCTTAAGACAGTTAAACTACTTTAATTATACAAAATATAAGCATCTGGGTTTGACTATTTCAATGTAATTCTTGACAGTTTTCTTTTCAAAGAGAAAAATAAAAATGGAAAATTCAAAAAATAGAAAACATTAGTTGGTTTTGAATAAAAAATACCAGTGTGAACAAATATTGCCAAATATTGACATAATGCCATAATTCTGACCAATACAGACTGGACCAAATATTATTCTGTGTGGAAAATTGAAAATCAATAAATTTTCTAATGGCTTTGAGAATCAGATTTTTGATGAAAGAGAATGCAGTACAAAAAAAAATGTACAATTTAGCATTCAGTGGACATTCAGATAGTGAATTTTACATGTATAGGAGACAGAGGGAAATCATTAAAGGAAAAGCAAATTATGGGATGCTGTAAGTCAAAATCTGTTCCTTTAGAACTTTAAATATCTACCCTCACCATTGCTTTTCTCTTGTAGGCTCTTCTTCCCCATCTCATTTAATTTACACCAGTCTAGTTCAGCACCTACATTTAGGGATAATTTACAAGTTTTAATAAATACACCCATTCTCTGACAGGCTCAGTTTACAGCCTGCCACTCTGTGATGTCACTAAACTTAGGCCAGCTTTAATGGAAGATTCACTCACTACCACAGCCCTGACTAATCTGTCTTGGAAGCATGATCTGAGGAAAGCTACTTGTGATTTTAGAAATACAGTACGTCAAACATTTATTTTTAAGGATTATTTTATTTGATTAAATACAGCAGTACATACTGTTGTGCACAGCATGATTTATATGGTGTGTCTGAAATTACATTTATTGCTTATTTTCCATGCAGTTTTAGTTTTCAATGTACCATAGGCTGTCATTTGTAGGTTTGATAGTTCATTCATATGTGTAGGACACTTCATGTTCCTCAGCAATCATCCCATGATGTCTTTAAGGTCTGGAAGCCATCACTAGATCAGTTTACCCTTGATTTATATTCTCAAGGCTGTCATCACAACAAGGTCTAGGATGTGGTTCATTTATTTGTCAACTGAAAGCTGACATTCTTGAACACCGTTCCTGGGAAAAGGGTGAAAAATATTTAGAACTGAAGTTTTTCAAAGGATGGCATTATTTTCAGCCCTGATATTTGTGGCCATCTTCTCTGCTGTTACCAATTTTTCTACGTAATTTTTGACTACTGGTTCTGGTGCATTCTACTGATTTTACCAATGCAATAAAGCAAGTCATATTCCTACTCCTACTCAGGACTCCCACAACCATTTAGCCATTGTCTCGCCCACTGCAGTAGGAATTCAGAATGAGTCCGTTTTCTGCTCAAAACCACAAACTTCTCTCAAGTCGCTGCATGCCAGGAAACAAAGCTTCATGCTGTGCATACAATTTTATTCTTACATATATAAACAGACATTCAGAGTGTATTTTGTTTGAAATGGCCCAGGCTGCAGGATGAAACAGTGTGTGAATGTGTCTGGCGTTTCCTCCCCAGGCTGAGCAGGGGATGGACACGCTCCCTACACAGCAGACCCTGTCCCAGGGAAAGTTCCCAGTCTCCAACCAGTATCAGCCATAATGTCAGGACAGGGATGCTGGAGCAGGTCTGACAAGCTATGGTAGCAGTTTCCCATTTAAAAAAGTATTAATACTACATGGGCTCAAAAATATTTAGAAGACAAATAATAAATTAAGCATGAAATCTCTTGTCATCTTCCTTTTTGTTTGTTGCTGTCATTCTCTCAAGTGATCTAATCACATTAAAAACATTTGGGTCTAGTGATTACACATTACCATTTTCTTTACTATAATAACAATTGAAAGTGGAGTTTTAATGTCTTATATAAAGAATGTTTCAGCTGTTTTCAAAACAGCATGCAAATAGCAAAAGACTTATGAACTGCTTATGAGCCACAACCTGTTCATAGTTGCTGTTACTCTTCGAAAACTCACTTTATCTCCCCTTCTGATTTTTCTTTTAATAATAACTCATCTTTGTCTTACAGAGCACGATATTAAGACTAAATAGAAATATTTGAACAGCATTTTTAGCATGGCAAGAGCCACCAAAAATGGGTGTATATTTTGAATGAAAAATACATTATTATATAATAAAATTATATTATTATAGGAATTAAAAATATATAATAAGGTACGTACAATTCAAATACAATTAAGTGAATATTGAAGTAAATGAAACAGAACATTTAAACCAAACTGCTGTTAAAACAATTAAAAAATTAACATGATTTGTAAATAGGCTTCCCTCAAGGTTATATTTCTATAAAATACATTATAAAAATGTTGCTCAACTTTTAAATTAGTATCAGTTTACTTATAGTCCTTTAAGTGTCTTTTTCTTTTTTTATTCTCAAACCATAGGCAGTTGTTAGAACCTTTACAAGATCTGAAATGGGCAATATTTGAATATAAACCAACTTTAATCTCTTCTGGTTTAAAGCACTATATTGGGAAAGCCTTTAAATAAATTGAATTCATTAGCTCAAGTTGCAACTGCAGTATAAGCAGGCATAGATTAAATACTATAATCACCACGTCCTTGCCATTACCTTTATGTTCATACTTACAATAAGGCAAATTTACAGTTCCACAGAAATTGCAGGCATCTCAAAGCCTTGAAGAACTCGCAACATTAATCTAAATTAGGAGCAAAATGATGTAAGGAAGGGGTGACTTCCCAGAGTGCTGGTGAGGGGTGATGCCTGTGCAGAGCAGGCGTGGGTGGGGTATGGCTGTGGGGCCAGGACAATGGGGCGGTGGTGGCGGAGGTGGAGGTGCTACCTCAGCAGGACACTCCAGTCACTGACTGGCTGGAGGAGATGGGAGCTGCTTTTGCTGCTTGTGTTCTTTCTTAATAAAGCATGAAAAATATTTATAACTGAAGTTTTTTTAAAGGATGGCATTATTTTCAGCCCTGATATTTGTGGCCATCTTCTCTGCTGTTACCAATTTTTCTACGTAATTTTTGACTACTGGTTCTGGTGCATTCTACTGATTTTACCAATGCAATAAAGCAAGTCATATTCCTACTCCTACTGCTGTGGATAGGAGGAAGAAGTCCCCACACCACACCCAAAGGGGAAGGGAGGTGAAAAAAGAGCCTGAGCTGGTCCATTGCTTCATTTCCATGCTTAGCCTTATGCCCCCACTGATTAGGAATTACTCCATTACAGGTGCAAATGAATGAAATCAGGGTTTTATTAGAAGGAAACTCACAATTTAAATGCAAGGACCAAAGAATGAGAGGATTTAAACATGTGCAGCCACTAAGGCTTTTATCCTAAAACTTCATTTGTTTCTTTGTCCACAGCAAGTTAAATCAAATGTGCCACAAATTGCAAGGCTTCTTACCTACTTGGCCAATTGTCATGAGACATTGCAGAAGACTGGCATAGGACTAATTATTCTTAGTCGCAAAAACACTGCTTTTAGAATAGATTTAGGATAGGAGAGAAATATGTGGGGAGAAAATGTTGAAAGGAGAAAGGCTTCAATTGGAAATCTTCGCTCACAAGAGCCCTGTTGCTTAAACTATGAAAATACTTCTTAAATATGTCATCCTCCTGTTTCTTTCTTTTTTCATTGTTGCTTCACCTCTTCTTCATGTATTCAATCCTCATTACTCCCTCCTGCCTATGCCTCTTCACAGCTTCTTCCCACAACAGAGAGATACTTTATAGACAGTGCCACCAACTTACTTGAATTTCAGGTAATAGAAGCAAATAACATTTTACTGGCAGAGAAATAAGTCCAGAACACTTACAGCTTATGCTTTTATATATTGTTATACTGCAGTGTTAAAATGATGGGCTGTAATTACTTTAAAATACAATTTCCCCTTTGAACATCCTAGAAAAATGCTTTCAACTAGGTGAACTCTTAGCTCTTGACCTCTGTTCTGTGCACACTTGTGAACAGCCATCTGGAAAGGTTGTATGTACTCTTACTCTTCCTGCATGTGCATATGATTACTGACACCAAGAAGTACATTGGAGTGACCTTTTAATGCTCCTATGCTGGGCAAAATGTACTTAATTTTTAATTTAACATGAAATAGGGTTTAATAATAATCTCAGAATGAATTTAGAAAAAAATATAAAGTCTAAATGAGGAGATATCATTGACTGAAAACCATTCAGATAACATACCGTTTTATCAACTCTGGTAATTTTACTACTATGCAAATAAGGAATTTGCATGATGATGTGTTTTTTGAAAAATGATTTGTAGAACACAGTCATAAAAACATACCTAAACACAACTCCTTATATTAATTCAATTGAAGTCTTTATTTGTGTCATTGCTATTCATTTTAAGGGTATATGAAGTCTCTTAAATATCTGTGTCCTTCTTACTATTTTTGGTGTGTCCAGTGAAAAATTTAACACTACATCAACCAAAATTGCCATAAAATATCCCACTGAAAATACTCAATCTAGCACTCCAAAACATATCCTCCTCATAAAAACGGACTGCTAATTAGATCACAAAGTTCTGAATTAGAGCCAGAAATAAAATCAGACTAATCTAATAACTTCTTCATGAAAATTTTAACGAAAGACAAATTAATTTAGTTAAATTAAATATGCACACAGTCTAGGGTAAGAAACTTCAGAATGCTCTCTTCACTTTGTTCTGGTAAACTAAATGGAAAATTCAGGCATCCAAAATGTCTGACCTTGGAAGGGACCACTGGAAATCTCCCTGTTCAACCTTCCTTCTCAGAGTTCAGAGCTAGGTCCTCTACACCAGGTTGCAGGGGCTGTGTTCGGATGGTTTTTGAGTATCTCCAAGAAGGGGAACTCTGTAACCTCTTTGGGCAATCTGTGCTAGTTACCATCACATTAAGAATTTCTTGATGTTCAGACAAAACTTCCTGTGCTCTGGTTTGAGACCATTGCATCTGATCCTGAGTATCTCTGAGAACAGTCTGCCTTCATTTTGTTTGGACCCTCCCATCAGGTATTTATGCATATTAACAAGATCCCCCTGAGCCTGCAGTTCTTTCTCCAGGCTGAACAGTCTCTCAGCTTTTCCCCTCATGAAGGATGCTCCAGGCCTTTAATAATCTTTGTGGCCCTGAGTGGACTCATTCCAGTAAGTGCACATCTTTCACACACTGGGTAGCCCAGCTCGTTGTAAAGTCATGCTGACTGTTCCCATCTTGTCTCAAAATGGTTTCCAGGTAGATTCAGTCCATTGTTTTCCTCGAGACTGAGCTGAGGCTGATCACTCCAGGTTCCCCAGATGCTCCTTCTCGCAGGAGCAATTGACACTTGCTCTCTTCCAACCCTCAGGAGCTCACCCAGCGGCTTTGACCTTTCAGAGATGATGGAGAGTGCTCTCACAGTGACACCAGCCAGGTCACCACTCTCCAGTGTGTTCCATTAGGTTCTGAAGACTTGCATATGCCCAGTTGGCTCAAATGTTCCCTAACCTGATTCTCCTTCACCAAAAATACACCTTCTGTACCCTAGACTTTCCAGCTTGCCTCAGGGGCCTGGAAAGTCAGTTTTACCAGTAAAAACTAAGGTGGAAAAGGGCCCGAGCTCCTCAGCTTTGCCATGTCCTTTGTCACCAGGTCTCATCCTTAGTCTGACCAGTGCTAGAGAGCATGGAGAGGATTAGGTATGTGCAGAAGAATTAAGAAATTGGTTGTGTGTTGATGTGGAACCTGAACAACCCTTTTATACCCATATGGAGTCTCTCTCAATAATTTCTTCATTGTGTTGGTGATGTCCTGGCTCTGGGGGAGGTAAATCATGGATGCTACTCATCCCTTTTTTATCCTGCTCCTTGTTCTTCCCTTTTCTGAACTCATCCTTAAACTGTTTTCCACAGTATGCTGCCTACAAAATAGCTAAGAGGAAAATTCTTCTGAGTAACCTGTGGACTCATCTATTTGTACAAGATTTCAGCTGCTTTGAAGGATCATTTCCTGTTATTAAGGTGTAAAACAGCTCTTGTGGGAAAACTAAAATTTTGAACAAGTAATTAGGAAAGTACAATACTTTATTTCTGGAGATGCACAGTCAAGAGCTGGGAGATTTTGGCACTTACTGAAACAAATAGCTTTTGAACATCTGAAATTGCTCCTGAATATATTTTTATTGCAGTGTGAGCATGGCAATAAAAGAGTCCCTTGAGAGAGAAAATATCTGGATTCAAATATTAATATTTTTTGGCTGGGAACTGGTTATCTCTCAAGATGGAACTGTTATATTTCTCATTGGCAAACCTTTCTGTTGGCTTGAGGAAAGAGCCAGAGTCTGCAAACAGGGTGCTAAGCCCTGCTTTAGGCAGAAACAATAGCTGTTCCCACACCGGTCAGTGACAAACTTGCTTTTAGCCTCCAACATGATTTTTATCCCAGTCCCTTTGCATTTTTGCCATGCTATTGACTCCTGCTCTTGACTCTGAAGGCATCCCTGGCATACACTGTGGTTCCAGATCCTGGCACTGCCCATCATTTGCGATATCCCTAATACCAGTATCAGGTCTGCTAACAGAGGGCCAGGAGCTCTTTTATTGCACTGGCTTATGGAGTTCAAGAGGAGCTGAATCTACAAACAGAACTCTTTTCTTCTTCTTTTTAATGGGGTTATGAAACTTTGTTCTGCTTTTCTGGATAGAAACAGAAGTTTTTCTCTCAATTTTGTGCCTTGTGACAAATGACTGAGTTTGTGGATATAGTCAATACTTGCAATACCCTTGCTAATTCTGCCAGCTGCAGAATTTTTTTGTATTTTTTTGTTGTTGTTGCTCAAGCCCACATTTAGGGCCAAGATTTTTAATATTTTATTAAAAAATAAACACACTGTTACTGACAAAAAGCTGTAAATGGGAAGCCAAATGCCCTTGAAGTCTCAGTACTGTCCCCCAAACTGCACACTCTCTATTTTTTACTTTCATAAATTTTAGAACATTCAGATGATTTTTGAATCTCTGGCACTGACAAGGCTGGAATTACATTAGTCTTTTAGAGCTTTGGGGATTTTATGAATGTTCTCAAACTGCAAAACAGTTCCCCATCCATAATGTCAGTGCAGTTTATAAAAGAAAAAAAAATCCATTAACATTAATGAGGCAGTTAAATATAAAAAATAAAGCCTCACTATGAGAAAATCTCTAAAAATTATATAGCTGTTTTTTAATGCTACTACTCACTCAGCCACTGTTTATGGAAATTCAGTGTTCTTTCGTAAAGCTAGAATCAGAGCACTACAGAATAACCAAAGATGAACCTTGGCCTCTGTTCCCTCAAAGTTGTCTTCATAGGGAAAAACAAACAAACAAACAAAACCCAAAAAAAACCCCACGCACAAACCCCGAACAAACAAAAAAAGGAAAGGGTTTGATCTCTATTAATTAACTTCAGCAGCTTCTCTATTCACGAGAGTGAGTATTTTATCCAATTTATTGCTCATCTTCGTCATTCATCAAAGACAAATCTGCCTTTTGCTTCTTGAACATTTTTGGGAAATATTAAGTCAAGATAACGTAAAATTAAAGAAGACAGCAGTGCCACCACTTTGTACAGACTAATACAAAGCATATCCTCTGATATGGTCAGCAATTAAATGGCTTCAGCTGGTCTGCAATCTTACAGCACTCTGAGTCTCAGGATCTCTTGTTTACCTATATCTGTCCCAGCAAGTAGCAGAGTGAGGCTTATAAAGTTCATCCAGGTTACTAACAGACATAAAGTCAAGGGCACAGGAAAACCTTGAAAGGGCTAGGGCAGAGTTCAGAGCCAACTGAAATTGTTTGGCCTTTGAGAAACAAGGCAGGCATATCTAATAGTAAAAATAAGATGGCCTAGCAGAATGAAATATGTATAGGTATGTGTGTGCAGTCTCATGCTAGTAATTAGTCTTGCAAAGGGAAAGCACTGTTCAAAGTACTTTGAAAAAATTACTAACAACCTCAGATAGAGGTTGCTGTCAAATAGAATAGAACTAACAGTGATTGAGATCTGTACCAGTAATTGATACAAACATTGACATTAATGCTGAGATACTTACATGGACCAATTCAGCACCTCATAAACCTCTTTCCATGCAAAAAATGACCTTTTAAGCTAATGACAGGGTTGCTTGTCTCTTGCATGGGAACTCAGCATGGCCAGCACTGCTTTTTTACCCATGTGCTGGAATGAACCCCTTTTAATCCTTTTCTATGTATTTTTTAGGAGAGTTGTAGCTCATAATGATAAAACAATAACAAAATGGAATACCATTACATCTTTAATCAATAAAATGTCCTTTCCTGAGTCTTGTCTAAATAGTTTGTGCAAGAAATTGGCTGAGATCACTGCAAACCAGTATAATAAAATTATGTTGACCAGTTCCTTTGTACAAAATAAAGCAATAAAGAGCTTTTCTGTTAACTTTATGTTTTTATTGAGAGATGCCATACTTGAGACCACACACATTATCATTATATATGAGAAAAAGCATAGCTGTTTCAACAGACAAAAGTTAAAGTGCAGTTGATTCATTGGCTTCTTTAAGAGGACTGGCATCTGGAGCACATGCACTTCAAAGTCAAATGCTGTACTGAGATGTGCTGCTTTGAAGTACAGCTGCTGATCCAGACAAATTTTGGAGCCTAAACCAGCATATGAATCTGCTGTACTCTGAAAAAAAATCTATTTCAGATGCCAGTTTTAACTCAGTTTAGAAAATTGCTGTCTGGATCGGCTGAACTTCAAAGCCGAACATCGCAGTGCTGCATTTCCCTTTGAAGTACAGCTAATCCAGATAGTGGATTTTCTCTCCCTCTTTTTTTTTTTTTTTTTTTTTT
>VZRH01004815.1:356601-389860 GCA_013397555.1 Urocynchramus pylzowi | reverse complement strand
AAATGAGGTTTTTTTTCCCCCTTTTTTTTTTTTTTTTTTTTTTTTTTTTTTTTTAAGCAGTTAAAATTGGCATCTGACCTTACTAGTATTTCTCCTTACCATCTGCACATTCTTCTTCCCTTCTCCCTTATTTCCTCATCTTTTGACCTCTGAAAAACACAGCAAGATTCACTAGCTTGTTAGCCCCTGCACTACCAAAGCTACTATAAAGGGGGTGGTTGTGGGGACAGCCTATATCAAGTTACATAATGGACAGTGGCCAATTACTGCACATGGCTTGTCATAAGGTTTGTTAAATAATACTTAATTTTACCATCCAAGGAAAATAAAGCTCAAAGCAAATCCCTCATAAATGTTTGCATTCAAAGCATTTGTAACGACAGTCTTATGATTCTGCTAACTCATATTAACGGCCACCAGCACTGGCTTAAAAAGTAGCTGAGCTTGATAGCATTTCAGCTTTCAAAAATTTTCAGTTATTTTGTCACAGAAATGTCTCCTTCACAGGCAAGTCAGGAAAGCCTTAAGGAAATGGTTTTACTAGAGAAAGAATGAGATTACCACAGGCAGAATTTGCACAGCTTCTGGCAAGGGGAACCAAGGATAAATGCAGTGCCCCCACCAGGACAGACTCTCATATTATACACACATTAGGGATGCTGCTGTTTGCTACTGAATTAAAAGACAAATCATGATGAAATGTTGCATCCTGTTCAAAAGAAAAAAAAAAAAAGAAAAAAAACCCCACCCAAATACATGGTAGTACAAGAGGACAGTGTAATGACAGCATCTCTCATTTGCTGAGAAATAACTCTGGAGAGAAAAAGGACTGGACAATGACCAGCATTTTATTTACACAGATCATGAGACATGTCACTTGGGTCATCTGTCCTTGTCAGGCAGTCTCTAATTAGAAAATTCCTAGAGAGAACTCATGCTCCCACTAGGTGCTTATTAAAAACTAAAGACAAAAGGAGTCAGTAGAAAAGCCCAAGGAATGGACAGAGATCTCAGGTTACACTGAAAGGCAAGAGTCAGCTGCTGCTAGCATAGGGAGAGACTCAGGATGGGATGCTGGATTTTGAATGAAAAACTCTCAGTGCTGTTATTAGTGAGTATTTTTAGCATTAAAAAGTCTAATTGGAGATATATAAATATTTTAAGCTTGTTTAAAGACATTTTATGGTTTGCTTACAGTAATACTCCAAAGACATTTTATGGTTTGCTTACAGTAATACTCCCAAGCTTAATGTAAAACTTGCTATAAAATATTCAGCAGCCTTTTTATAACTAGTCTTAAAAACAATTTAAAGTCTTAGTGTTTTATTTTTAATTATTTTTAAGTCAGTGTACTTTAATCCTCAGATAAAGGGAGCAGGGGTTTGCAATTATAATTGAAATTATATTCTGATTTATTTTCAGACAGTTTGGTGAATTGTATATGGGGAGCAGAGAAAGGAATTTCCTTAGCTCTTAATTCCTTCCATTTCTGTGATTTTTTAATTTTAGCATTTATTTCCTTTTTAGAGACTGGGTTAAGGCCTGTGCTTAAAATCAAGTTTACCATGACACAGTAAACATAATTTATATCCTTTACTCAAAATCTGGGGGTAGGACTGTAACCCTGAATTTGCTAAAATACAGCCTCATTCCAGCAGGCATTTTTGATTTCTAATATCTGCGATCAAGAACTGCATTGCACACTGATTTTGAAACATCCCTCAGATTCTCTTAAAACTATAACCATAGCCAGTTTTATATGCATTAAAAAATACTGTAAGTGTCACTAATCTGTAGCCTATCTGCTTTGTAGCTGGTGTGGCTGGGACTGAACTTCTATTTGTTCATTGATACCTTCCACTGGTATGAAGATGACAATGCTTACATTTATACACGGATTATGCTGGGAGTAAGTATGAGTTTGATTGTTAAAGGGCTTCACAGGAAGAATGTATTCATAGTCTGATTTTATTTACATCCTTCATAAAACTTTTGATGCTTCAACAGTAATTTTCCCATATAAGAGCATTATATTAATACAGTATTTTCTTTCTTTTGCTCTTCCTATACCAAGCTTGTAATTTAATTTCTTTATGCTGTTATATGTACAGTCAACCCTGGCTTGGGCAAGAGCTTCTGCAACGTGCCTTAATTTTAACTGCATGCTAATCCTGTTACCAGTCTGTAGAAACCTTATTTCATTCTTAAGAGGAGCAAGCATTGTAAGTACCATTTCTCAAATAGCCATATTATTCTCTCCTTTTTATTTCTGTAGTTCAGCAGTATTATCCATATCAAACATTTTCCAAGGAATTTTAATTTTTGATAGAGAAGCCTGTACACTATTGCCTAGTTATTACCATTTAAATTGTCAGTATTCATGACTGAAGAGAAACAAATGACTTGTTTAACACAGTGCTCTAAATGCAACACTGATTTTGGCAGCTGCTGCATAGCATGGTGTCATGAAGAGAAAAGTGAGAAGCCACAAAAAAGGGCCATAATAATGCCACTTGGCCAAATGGAGAAAATTCATATCCATCATGTGTATTCTCTGTAGCTGCAAAGTGAAAATTGGAGAAATAAAATGTTCAGATAGATAAAAATGTTCTAAGGATAATAATGTACATGTTTAAACACTTCTGTCTGAGTGGCCACCATTCAGGTCTTCATTTGAGGTAAATGCATTTTTTAACAGATGTTCACACTAACCTTGGAATCATGCATAGGAAGTACTTAAGGCTTTAGCTCTATTAGCTGTAACTTCAACTTGCATTGAATTATTAAAGTCAAAGCAATCCCAATGTCACATGTTTGGTAAAAAATCACTGATCACTTCATGACTCCAGGAGCAACAGAAATTTAGAAATTGTAAGATACAGTTATTTTATAGTAATTTGATTCTTATTTCAGTTCTGCCATTTTTTGTTTCTGTGACTGTTAAGCTTAGATATTAAGCAGTTTTTCAGGCTGGGAATCAAAGCTTATATAATTGTTTGTGTTCAGGAGTTGAACATTCACAAAAAAAAAAAAAAGAGAAAAGGTGTCCTGGCCTTCTGAATCAGTTTGTGAATCAGCACAGAATATATGCATGCCCACTTAGACGCTGAGTAAAAACTCAGAGAACTGGAACTCGTCTCACAGATATTTGACTATTCTGGACAATATTCTGCTCTTGGGGAGCATGGTACAGAGCAACTTGACTGCTCCAGCATGGCCAACACTGGGCTGGATCCAGTGCCTCTCCAAGGAGGTGCTGTGTATTGACATCACACCCTGTGGTGCTCCAGATTTTTGGAAGACTTATTAGCTGGGAAACAACATGGATACATGCCAGGATCTTTGGCACAGCGCCATGCCAGGTCATGTGAGCAATCCAGACACCCACGCCACCACTCAGAGACTGAATTCTGTCCATGAGTGCTGTCTGGGCTCCAGCAGAGTGTGTTAGTTTTGGCTCAGTGCAGCCGGCCCCGGGCCCCAGGCTGGCTCCGCGCTGGGGCACCCAGCTGGCCACGAGCACACCACTGCTGAGCCCTTCCAACAACGGGAGCACGGCTCAGTAGCACATCAGCATACAGCCACCTGAGGTCTAGACAGCTTCACCCTCCTGGGCTGTGCATTTCCTGAAAGCAGAGAAAATGTTTTCATTGCAAGCTGGCTTTGCCAGCACTTCAGCTCTGTTATGCTAAGCTCACAAAGCAGTGGTGGCCCAGCCTGCTGTCCTTATACCTGCAAATGAGTTAATGTCAGCTCAGATAAACCACTCACAAATCACAGTTAAGTGTAGCAGAGCTCTATCAAACCCTTTTTTGAGCTCCTACATAGGATGAACAGCTTCAGAAACTCTGGAGTGCCACTCAGGAAAGTTACTTGAGTCCTAAAACTAACCTAAAACTTCCACTGAATTCCTTTAGCATTCCATTTTCAAATGTACTGAACTCTTCTCCTCTCCAAAATGTGAGATATAAACACCAATAGGAATGATATAAAACAAGTTCTGCTTTTTCACCAAGTACTGTGGAGGAGCACTGAGGAGACAGCTTGACAAAAACATCACATTTCACAAGATGGTTGCCTATGGAATAGCGTTAAATGCAAGTAAGCTTTTTTGGTTTTATTTTTTTCTTCTTTGCCTTTGAACTGTTTTGAATTTCATAGTGATTCTGCCTAATGCTGTAATCCCCTTCAACTCTGTGATATTTTAGTGCAATCATTTGTTGACTGCAGCTTTAAATGTGTGTAGGAGTCCCATCTGATTAACCATTTGTAATCTTTTTTGTTTGAGAAGAGTTTGACTGTTAAGGAAATAAACTTTCAATCTGAATAGTAAACACCAGTTGCCACTTAGTTAATCTGAAGAACTTGTGCGCTCTTAAAATTTAGTGTAAATAACTTTCATTGAATCCCTGAGGTAGATGTTTGGGGACATGACATAGCAATATCATCTGATTCTGTAAGGAAATTATGTTTATGAGTCAAACCACACATCTTCCTACCAATACATCTTCACTAATTTTTCAAACAGGTAATAAATTTAATCTGAATTTGAGAGAAGCAGGTGTCTCAAAAACAATGGATTTCTAGATATTTATTTTTAGTAGATGACTGATCCAGGAAACTAAGGGCCCCCTTGAGGGGAAAACAGCAATTTGAGATCAAAATTTGTCTATTCTGTTGGTCCTAGTGACGTACTGAGGTGCTTGTTCACCTGGATGGGAAAAAGACATGGCACCTTCCTGTTCTCTAAGCAGTAAAAGGACCTGGAGAAGTTTGTAGGAATTCAGAGGACACAAGGGGAACAGGAGATAGCTTGAGAAAAAGGATGTACAGAGAGGAATGAACAAAAGCCAGTGTGAAGGAGCACATGAACACACAGAGATGAAGAGGTATCTGTGATGATAGATAGATAGATAGATAGATAGATAGATAGATAGATAGATAGATAGATAGATAGATAGATAGATAGTTCTCTTAGAAAATGGGAAGGAGACAGATTAATTAAATCAGGGCTATTTGCAAACATGAGACATTGTAGGGTAGCTGTTCTACCCCCAGGCTGTCAGGGTGGATTCTGATCCCAATATCTTTTTTCAGCCTGTGTGAGGGAGCTGCTCTTGCGTGTCTAGGCTGTTAATGTCCTCATGCCGTGAGACAAGAATTTGAAGTCAGGATTGCCAACAGGAACCAGTAGCTAAAGTTTGTCTTCTGTATGTCATGCTAAAGAATTCCAAGGGGAAGGCTACGGCATATAAACATTAATCTTACAGTGTATTATGATGAATTACTTATCTGTCTCGTCCACTCATTCATCAGAGTTCAGTTTCACTACAGAACAGATTCCTACAGAGTGCAAACATTGCTTCTTTAATTAATAAATCAACCCAGGAATACAAATTAGCCAACTTTACTTGGTGTATAATAGGTCATGTTCTCAAAAAAAAAAGCAAAACTGCACAGTCAAACCTTCTATGTTTTTGGTTTTTACATTAATATTAAAACATTTGCTAGTGCATTAATGTGGACAGTTTGGGAAGTGCAAGTCTATCAGAAAAGTGATTACTTTAATGGTTTCACTAATTTCAAGGGAAAAGACACAGAAGCCAATATGAAATGACAGAAAGCATGATCATATAATTCTCATTTAAATCACTCTCTAGGGAGAAATCAAAGGTTCATTTTTGGGTTGTTATTTAGGTTGGTTGGTTTTTTTTCTAAAATATAAAATGGAAAAATAGTTGATGAGATATTTGAGAAAGAAAACAGAACACAAGGAAGTCTAATAAACAAAGCATGACAACCTATGAATTCCTGCTTCCTTAACAGTCAAGTGAGAAACATTTATCATATTTGGAAAAAACACTACATCACTGAATAGCGTTAGACTTGCATAAAGAATGGCCAAAAACTCAATTTCCTGAAATTCAATTTTAAGTTCATAGAAAAATAAAATCTACAGAACACATTGTGACAGAAAAGCAGCATTTCAGAGTGGTACCCACAAGTACACTGAATCCTTTTCAATAAAATCTAACAGTGTTAAAATGATGTGTAAATAGATGCCATTTCCCTCTCAACTGACACATTATTTATCCTAGTACTACCTATGTTGCCTTTTATTACACAAAAACATAGTCAACTCCTATTAGTCTATTGCAATTTAGTAATTCTCAGTTAAATGGATGTACCACCTTGTATGATCAATAGACTAAATGTGGTAGCAAGAAGTTAAACCAATTTGAAGATCAGATCACTTAGCTTAGCCTCACAATATAAAATTGTAAACTCCTTTATTATTAAAGCAACATGTATTCATCTTGCCCTGCCAGGTGGTGTTATTCCAGCATATTTATTTAATAGTGTGCTAAAAATAGTCAGTGCAACATTAGTATTGTCTGGCTTCTAACAGGCAGCTAGCTCAGCTGAGGTGTGCCTGGCCTTGGAAAGAGTACACCTGTACCTTTAATTTTTCATCATCTCTAATACAAATTCAAGAGCAGGCTTTAATTGGTCAAGTCATAAAGGAATATAATTAGAGACTAGTGGAAGAGGGAAATTGGAGGAAAGAGAGAGAGTAAACAATGCTATCTCTAATCAAGGGCATCATTGAAAATTCAGTAAAGGGAATTCTGCTTAGTTTGGCTTCCTGCGTTCTGCATGCCTGTCTGTGATAAGAGCTGTCTGGGAGTTATTCAGCCACTAATAAATCTTCCTTATAGACCCATAACTCTGCTAGAATAAAATCAGAGTTTCATGCACTCTCAGTTTGATCAGTGCAAATAATTCTGTGCTTTGTACTGGAAAGAGACTTTCCAGTTGAGACACAGTGGCCTGAAACTTAAAGACACCACAAGAGATAGTAATAATATTTTCTACAACACCTACTTCTTACTGTACTGTTTTTTCACTCTCAGAAAAGCATATTCATACATTTTCTGAAGTGGGGAGTGTTGGGGGCATTTTTCTTTCTTTACTTTGATATGTTTGGCTTATCTTAACGAAGAAATTACTTGCATTTTTTTGGTGTTTGCAGAAAGGTCATATGGATATTTTGCTCCATCAATCTTTGAATTATGATATTAATAAAGTTTAAGCAATTAAGGGAAAATAGGGGAAGGACAGCAAGGTTCTTTGGAGTTAGGCTGTTTGAAATGGTGATTCCTGCTCCTTAAAAATTCCAGCAATGTGTTCTTCTTTAAAAACATGCAAAGTGCAGAGATAAGTATAGTGACACCAGGTGTGTTTGGCTTCTGACAAGCACTGAAAAATCTATAGCTAAAAATACTAGGAAACCTTTCAATTTTCAACCATTTTTTGGTAAACTATGTGAATGGCTTTGGCTGAGTCACATTTTTATGTAAATTATTAAGTTTTCAGGGAAGTAGATGCCTATCTTCAAAAGAAGTCTAGCTGATATCTCAGTGTCATAATTTCTTCCAGAAATTACAGAAAACCAAACTTCCATTAAATGTCTTTTTTTGGCTTTTCAGTCAGATTGTTTAAATCCAGACTTGGTACAAATACTAGGAAGGAAACAATATTAAATTGAAGATTGTAGACTTCCAGCTAAGATAAAAAATCCAAGTCCAAGTCATGTTCTTCTTTGATGTTTATAACCATTCTTAAAAACAAAATAAAATGCAAGCACACGTGTGGTCACTATTTTAGTTTTTATATAACCTGTGCCTTTTTAGTCCACAAAGACATCATGAAGTTGAATTAGGGGTTCTGCATAACTAGAAATGGCACAAGACAATGGGTAGCAAAAAGAATCCCAGCCTTGGTCAGGGTCAGAATTCTCCATGCCTGGGTTATCTGCCTGTAAAGTTGTTCTCTTTGCTGTGGGCAGAAAGGACAGGATTTGACCCTTTGACTTTATAATGATAGACTGGTTAATCAGAATGTTTAACTGCTAGCAGCAAGCTCCAATTTGATTATTATCCTGTACAGGCATGCAGAAAAATAGAGAGTTAAATCTTGTCCTCAGATAAACACATGAAATTTCTTTTTAGTTCAATGAGAGTTGTGCATGCTTCACTGAAGGCACAATTGGCTGAATAAGAGTAGCTAAATTGACCATACTTTCAAGATAATTTAATTACATCTCTTTGTATTTAAGGATATGTACAGTAAACACCATGATCTAATAGCAATCCTTTTCCTCCCTCTCTCCTTCCAATAAAGCCTTTTATTTGATCTCAGAGGTGGACTAGATAGAACATCTCAGGGTCAAATACAAATTAATGTATGTTAAGTGCTTCAGAGGTTCCAGATGTCATTAAAAACAACAAAAAATTCTTCATGAACTGTTATAAAAAAGAACTTTGTTTAAAAGGTTGGGTGATTTATTCCATATGTTATATTTGGACATGCAGAATGAGGAAAATGAACCAAAAATTCTGAGACGTAGTCCCTTAAACTTTGCCCTCATGGTTAACTCAGAAAAGTGGTGCAGAGCAAAGAACTACCAACTGTGGTAAGCTCAGATTTCAGAAATCTGCATATGTAATTTTGGAATTGCTTAGTAAATTCTATACACTGCAGATGCAAAGACCTTCAGAAAATGCACTTTAGGGATGTAAAATATTTTAGTTAATGGCAATGTGTTCGGTGCCAGAATTTTTATTCTGCTACAACTATTATACATTAAATGAACCACACTGAAAATGGAATTAGATCTTTGCATTACTCTTACCATCCAGCTATAATTCATTTTTAGATTGCATCATTTTTTGCTAGCAGCACAAAAAAAATCCATCAGAAGTATTAATCTAATAATACTCCAGGCAATATCTAAGATCATGGGAGACTCAGGTAAAACAACATATTCAGTACATCATTAGTTTGATTGTGATATTTTGCAATGTATATTATTCTCTGTACATTAGCACCTACCACAGAATAGCTTACAGAAAATAAAAGCAGCAACAACAACAACAACAAACAACAACTCTCTCTCTCTTCCTGTTCATTCTGGAAGTCTTCTGCACTTGTAATATCTTCTAGCTCGCAGACAAAAGCTGGAGAGAATGTCACCCAGAAGGGAAGGTGTGGTAGATCCCAGAGAAGAAGGTATGATGATGTTTCCATTGACAGAAACACAGGGAAACAGAACAATGTGCAGATGGAAAAGACAGTGTCCTCTGGCAGCCTGCAGAAAAACCTTACTAGGCTAGGTTGCCAGAACTGGATCTCTTCTTCCAGGGGAAAGTTGCAACATGAGTACTCCTCATCAACTACAGTCTCAAGACCTTCTTGAGAAACTATATCCATTCAACCAATTTTTCTTCTGTCCAAGACTAGAAATGCTCTGTTAGGAAATGTGGACCTCTCTCTGTCTGGAGAAAACTAGCACCTCATTTCACTCTCAACACTCAGCATTTACCAGATAGCATTAGATGTCCTGTCACTGCTAATGTGACTAGAACTCGTGCAAATCATGTAGAATCCTGCACTTTGGAGAAAGTACAAGATTTTGTAGCTTTCTAAACAACAGAAATGTCATCATTTCATGTGAATATTTTATAGTCTGCAGTATTCACTTTAACAAAATCTATTGTTTTGAAGGTGAAAGTGTCTTTTGCTATGAACACAGATTCAAACTTCCACAATTAGTCAATGTCACAATTCTAAATAAACAACGATAATCCAAAACCTGCAGCTGACAGACTGCAGGCAAGCTCTGGTAAAACAGCACTGTGGATCCTAACTGTGTGATACTCCTGGTCCCTAGGCTATGGTGACTATTGCATCATACCACAGTTATAAAGAGCATCCTGTACGTATAGAGGGCAAGAGGCCCAAGTTACAGTAATCACTCATAGATGTCAAATTAAAACTACTTAGTAGAAGTCCACTTAGAGACTCATTGTCAGGGTTTTCCATCCTTTGAAAGTTTTCTTTCCTCTTTCCCTTAGCCCATACCAGACAATGTGCAGCATATAACTCCACAACTTACCAAAGACAGAAATCTGTTACCCCACACTCCTGTCCTAAGAGTGAGCTCTTTCAGATGTCAAAGAAATCAGGTTCTCCTCAAGCAGCAACTTGGTTCCCTTCCAGCTGGATCAGATAACATCCTTACCAGGCCAACACATCTGTTCTGAAAGAAGCCCCTTGTAGGAACAGTTCCCCCCTTCCCACTCAGCACTTAAATGTGCTGTTACACTTAAATATATAAACAGTGTTTATATACTGCTTATGCATCAGTTGTACACTGGGGAACAGATTGCCACAGCCCCCACACAACTGCCACCTAAACCATCCAGCTCAGAGCTTGGGTTTTGACAGCCTAAATCCACACATCTCATTTGTTGCTTGTGTCCAGTGTCACCTTCCTTCCAGTGCTCCCAGCACTGCTGGGGTGCTGGGAGCACACTCTCATGCACAGGCTCCAGGAAGCATCTTTCACCTGATGCTGGCAAGACTGTTTCACATGCAGCACCTAACCCATAACAACACATGCAGGACATGCCAGGCCACTGAGTCCAGTACCCTCTGATGCTCACAGTTATGTCATGCACACCATTTCATAAAATGACCAACCTCTGGCTGAAAGCTGCTTAGATTGCTTGATCCCATCATCCCATTTATCAAAAGGTTATTTTAGAGTCTCATTCCTTTGATGGCTTGAATCTGTCTTCTAATTTCCAGGCTCACTTTATCTCTTTGCCATTCATACCCATTTGGATTCGGTCTCCATCCTGCTGAAGCTATTCCAGCTTGTATAAATAATTTATTATTCATTGGGCCAAAGATTCAGGAGAAATGGGAGGTTGATTTTGCAGTTTGGGTGCTCAGGATATTCACTTGGGATGCCTATGTCAATAAATATTGGATTATTTTTACTAAGGGCTTCATCAAGAGACAGCTCAAAAGAGAATAACCAGTCAACCCAGTGACTAGGACATGTGATTTGGTTTAAAGACTTACTTTACATTTAATGTAACAAGGATTTTTAAGTAGGTCTTTCATCTCCCAGTGAATATCTAAGCATGAGGCAATGAGGTGTCAAGAAGTGGTGCGGGGAGTCCCTAAGTTAACATTACATTTTGAATGAAGTGCATCCTGACAATCAACCAACCACAGTACATCTAGTGCTCTAGAAGGATCACCTCAGAAGTACAGAGTGAAAATAGCCTCTCTCCAGTGTGGACACGTGGGATAACTTACTGTTGGGGGGAATGTTTTACCTTCTTGCTCTGGCTGCTTTAACCATTTCCATGGCCAGCATTTTACTTTAACTCATGCTCCCATGGACACAGCTGTCCCCAGGTGCTGAAGAGGAGCTGGACTCCAACATGTGAAGTGAGTGAGCCCATTAAGTGGTTAGGCACATAAATGACCAACAATACCAAGGTCCTTATGCATTTAATACTGTGTTTACATCTGTGATTAAACAGTGACTAGTATAGTAAAACATTATTTTCATCCACATAGTCACAATTAAAAAAAGGGAGGAAAAGGAGAGAGAAGAGAAGAGAAGAGAAGAGAAGAGAAGAGAAGAGAAGAGAAGAGAAGAGAAGAGAAGAGAAGAGAAGAGAAGAGAAGAGAAATTTGTTTTGAGAATATTTTTCAGGGAAGAAGATCATATTTGGTTTACTACAAATACTGCCTTTTAGAAAGGTTTTTTAAATGGTCAGGGACAGAAACAGATAACCACTGAAGGAGAGATGATAACAGGAAGCTAATTATAAAAACTAGAAATAGCTGTGCTGTAAACATATAATTATCTTTCATTGTCATTTTTTCATACTTTGGCATTTAATATCTTGCATTAATTACAACTTTCATGTAATGGATTTGAGAATCTCTCATACTGAAAAACGAAACTCTGCACCTAGCTTGATTACAACTTTATCTATGTTAGCCAATAATAAAACAAAGTCCTTTCTTTTCCACTCTTGAAATTATATTCTTTCCACCCAAGAAAATAGGGATTTTTTACTTCAATCTAAGGCATTTTTCTAAACTGATCATTTCATATACCTACTGGGGGCAAGCCAGAAGTAGAGGTATATGATACTCTGGACAAATCAGATCTAACACTGTGGTTGCTCTTCTCCCTTTAAATCATAGTTCCTGTGGCTTCCCCAGGCTCCACCTGCACAAAGTAATGCTACAGCTACTTGTTAATAGGGGACAGATTTTGAAAGCATCTCTAGCACAAGTTGCAAACTGGTCCATGCATAAACCAGTCAACTTAGTGTCCTGTGTAGCAAGGGTAAACCACAGCACATCCTAGTATATTAACTAAAATTAGGAATTTTAATGAATTTACCTAATTGTGAACAATTTAAAGTCAGAGGCATGCACTTTTATATCAACTCTCAAGATGCCCTCCTTTGATGACATTGGAGGGAGGTGAGACTGGTGCTGTTCCTATCCTCTCTACTGTGAAGCAGTCGCTTCATATTAGACATGCAGTTGATAAAATTCTCTTTTTATTGTCAGCTTAATCCATGCAAAACTCTCAATTTATGCCTGAGCTTTTCAAATAGTTCACAGTGTGCATAATGAAGTTCCTTCTGGCACTGTGGGCACATACAAGTGTGCCTGTAATTTCACACCACTCTTTCTCTCCTGCAGCCATCCACATTGTTGCCCACTCCATCAACATCGAGCGGTATCATTCCAGCCAGGCAAAGGAAGCTGGCGAGTTACGGAATAAACTTTCTGGTCTTGGCAAGAGCCCAAATGAAAGCTACTTGAACCCAATCAGGACCTATGAAACAGTAAGATGTCACTTTTTAGGTTTCCTCATCTAAAAAGTTTTCCTCTGCGGATTCTATTGCCAGTAAAACTGTATTTCAAAGCCTTTTAACCAGAGCGAGAAGGTGCTGCCAAAGGTTAACCTCAATTTCAGCTGAAAACACTTACTCAGAGCTGCAATTTTCAGGTTACTAAGCTCAAAGAAATGTCTCTAGTATTTTAATTAGTTTGTCAGGAGACAGCTGGTGGGGGGAGGATAAGGAGTGTTGTGAAGAGTAGGCAATTAAATAAACCTGCAAAGAATTTAAAAAAAAACCAAAACTAAACTGTCAATACATGGAACAAGCACGACTTCTTTTTAGAAAGAAAAATAACCAAACAGCAATATCACATCACAATATTTCTTTTGCATTAGCTATTTGTCTCTCCCCATGATGGTGCAGCACCTTCCTGATCTGGGGGCTGATTCTGCCTTGTTAGATGTCAAGTGTGGCTGCTCAGGGAAGAGCACCTTCAAAACCATCCAGGGGGTTGCTGCACACTGGAAGCAGTGCAGGGGGAATCTAGACCTGGTGTGTGTTCTTCAGAGACTAGCAGAGCTACAGGATCCTCAACTCATAAAATGGTTCTGCTTGTTTGGGGGAAAAAAGTGACTGTGACCCCTGTTCACTCTCTTGGATAACCCACAACAGCATTATAAGCTCTTCCTTATGATATCCATAACATAAAGAAAAGCTGAGCATGCAGAGAAGGCATGTAAGCCATGCAAAAGTTAATCAGCTTTTTTTTTTTCCCATATTCCATTATAGCACAGATGACATTTATGCTAGATGTTTCCTTGTGTATCCTGTTTCATTGTTACATATTCCAGCGCTGAAATGGCCTTGGTGAGACTCCTGTGCATATTACTCTGCTCTTTAGAAAATGCCCACACAGTCAGCATGAAATAAGGATTGCCTGAACACCATGGATTGGTGCTCTTTTGAACAGTGATGTGCTCCACTGAAACAAGAAACCAAGTGAGAAGATGGCTGGACAACCATTGATAGGATTCAACAGTGCCTTTAAGCTGTGAGGCTTGTCCTGCTTTTTCTTAGTTCCTTTCCAGTTTAGATAGCATGGGGGTTTAATCTTTCAAAATAAACAAGTAAACAATTTCAAATTTGAAGAAAATCAAGCAAATTGATGCAGTCAGTGGTATGAATGCAAAAGTCTTCATGTTAATGTTGACAAAGCAGTCAGATTTATCAGAACAGGACAGCAAGCCAAGGGCTCAGCTTCCCGTCTTTCAGTACACCCAGTGACCACCTCCATTGCACGGCCATGAGGTGCTCCCCAGGAGCAGAACAAAGCTCCCAGCTCTGAACAGGAGCTTACCATCATTCAGTAAGCATTTTCTCCCCTAATCATTCCCATAGTGATATAATTGTGAGGTAGGCCTCTAATTAGCATTAAGATCCTAAATACCCTTGAGGAAGAAGGTTAGGATATTTTGAGATTTTTTTCTCAGATTTCTCACAGCAATACACTCCACAATTACCTTTCAATTTGCAGCCTAGATTTTACTCTAACCTCTAATATTTATATTTCTTTTATCACTCACTTGTGTCTCAGTAGCTAAACTCAGAATTAATAAATTATAAAGGGAAGTAAACAAAAGATTGTTTCTAACTTCAGAGAAGAAAGTTCTGAGATCAACAATTCAGGCTTTCTTTTCAGTTTCATTCTACTGCCATTGAATCAATGTACTGTCTTTGACATTTTACCTTTTTTTATCTCAATATCTAAACTAGCCACTGTAGTGGAAATGTTCAAAATATCACCTAGATCAATCCTGTTAATATGTAATAGGATCTGAACACACTCTTCACAGGTACCCATTTGAAAATGTACTGTGTGCTGTCAAGTATGAGCAATAGAAAGAATGATTTTACTGTAAAAAGTGACTGTAAAAATGGCAATGTGGAATTTTATCACCTCTAGGATTTCCATATCAAATGAGTGCACTTTACAAATACAATAGAGGGTTATTTTTTTTTTTTTTCTCCTAGTGTATTAAGATGTAGAACCAAATCAGGTTTCAGAAGATGTGCTGAGCTGCTTCATTCCTGTGCACCAGCACTGGGAAAAGAGATATACATGTTTTGTAGGCCAAATGGGGACTTCATTTACACTCTGATGGCATATTTAGCTTGATTCTCATTTTGTGTGTGAGATTTTTACTGCTGTTCTTCACGATTTGCACTTTATAACTGCAATCAACATCTGACAGTTGTGTTCAAAATACATCTTCACTCTCACTTCGGTATATTTTGGTGGGTTTAGACAGATATACCAGACCTGTGCTGACATCTGTGAGTCATGAACAGGAAGTAACATGCTCCAGCCCAGCATATTAATGTTTCTTCATTGACAAGTATAAAAATGTTAATATAAATATGTATTTCAAAAAATAAACCCAAGTATTATGCAGTGTATCTCCAGATAAATGTAAGAAACAGGTAAACAAGGTCTATTTTTTAGGTAAATGAGAGTATGCCATCTTTGTGTACCATTTCAGAGCTTCTACAGCCCCACAAACTTTGAAGTAAAATAAGCACAAGAGTTCCACACTTTACAGTTGCAGGTGTCTTAGCACCTCACTTTATCACCCTCACATAATTAAACTGGCTTCTAGTGCTGTTTTCTTTATTAGACTTCTAGGTTTAATCTTCCCATTTCTCTCATAATTTTTCTTTATTTGTGGCACACTTTCATTAAGTGTGTAAGTAAGTAAAAGTGATCAAAGTACAAATGAGACTGTCTAATTTCTTACTTTCAATTCCTGAAACAAGTAAGTGGCAGCAAATATTTGAATGTCTGTTTGGAATAAGCCTGAGTAGAAATGGAGCAGAGGGATGCCTTGCAATGCAGTTCTGTGGTAAAATGAAGGATTGCCTTGCCTCCATGTCTTGTTCTGGTTTTGTTCCTATGCTGAAGATTTTGGCTTCACGTGTAATAGCAGCAACAGTAACAATAATAAAAGTAACAGAAATAGTAATGAAAATAACAGTTATAGCACCAATGACTACTACTACCAATACTAATAATGTATTCTTATTCTAGAGCACAACAGGACAAGTACTAACCACAATAGCTGGAATAACTGGAGTTGTGATAACTGTGGCTTTAATTCTGATCATGACTTCATCCACTGAGCTCATCAGAAGGTCATGCTATGAGGTTTTCTGGTACACCCACCACCTCTTTGTGGTTTTCTTCACTGGTTTAATAATCCATGGTATGGGGTAAGTATTTGTGTAAACTACATGGGGTATATGTACACAGTTTCAGATGAAACACCATCCAAAACTACTATCCCATGTTATTCTACTAACAAACTGCTGGGATCTTTGATGAGATTACAAAATGAAAAAATTCTGAAATTAAAATACATAATTTTTCTGAGGAATGAAAGCATCCTTCAGTTTATTCACCCACTTTTCTACCATCTTACAAGCTGTACCTTATCAATGAATGAACTTTCGTGCTTGGGAACTGGGGACATTACCGATCAGGAATCAAAACTTTGTGGGTTCAAATTAGTAAGGGATAGACCTTATGTTCATAGCTCTTGTAAGGCATTTTGCAAGAGACCTTGTAGAATCTTGAGAAGCTTCCAGCATGTCATCTACCCTATGGTAGGTGTCTCTGTGTCCATTCTCCTCTGCCTCCATAAATGTAAAGTGATTTTGACCTTTCTCTGCAAGGACCAGAGCCTCAAATTTCCTCACCATACAGACATACTGTGTAGTAGTGCTAGTAACTATGCTACAAACCAGGTTTAAATGACTACAGTAATAAACAAGTCAGGCTTATGACTAGCCCAGCCAGATGACTTTTATGGACAGAGATGACTGCCTGGTTGCTGATTTTCTCCCTGTTGCTCAAGGTCTGTCCTCTTAGTAGAGGACTCTGGTTCTTAACAGTGATGGACAGCAGATGCATGGGACCTTTCCTGAGAAGATCAGTGACTGATAAATCCTCTGGCAATGCAGAGAGCAGCAAGGTGCTTCGAGCTGAAAACATTTCTATCTTCTCTTTCCAGCTCTGCTGGCATCATCTGCTTCTCCCTTGTGTGCTATCCTCCACTTCCTTTTCTCACTTCTGTGTGATAGCATTCATGTTAATCCACATTCACATTTTAATTCATGGAGTGCAGTTTTGAGGTAAATCTCATGGTCTTCCTCGCCCCTTGGACTTGGCTCATACCATGGTACAGTCCCTGGGCTGCATAACCCAGTGTTTGGGGTGGAAATACACTGACAGGAACACATTGCTGCATTCCAAGAGCTAACAAGGGATCCATTCACAGGACCAAGCCAGACCTAGTCTTAAGCCATTGGCAGCCCTCGATCATGTCCTGTGAAGGGCCCTCAACAAAGACTGCTTTGCTCCATAGATCTTTTCCTGCTGGCTAGCTTGTGTGCACATGGCCGCAAGCTTAGTTAAGATTTTTGGATCCAAGGGCAGCCATTTGCTGTTCACAGAATCACAGAATTGTTTGTGTTGGAAAGAACATTAATGACCATCTAGTTCCAGCCCCGCTGCCATGGGAAGGGACACCTCCCACTAAACCAGGTTGCTAAAAATCCTATCAAAAGTGTATTGTGTCCTTGTGATCACAATACACTTTTTATGTCTGCTTCATAAAATATTCAGATGCTATTGACCACCCCTAAAGTATGTACAGACCACGACTCTTTGACAGTGGAACTTCTTAGCCCATGGCAGCATGTGCATGTGCCTGTTCTATGGAGGTACATGGATGCTTCATCTAGAGGCAGGGAACAGGCCAGCACAATGGTTTGTGGTGTGTTACTTTCCCCACCTCTTTTCTTGTGGTTTGAGAGTTGCCACATCCAGTTTGGCTTTGAGTGCTCCTGAAGTTGGCCCAATTAATTAGTCCCATTTTACAGAGGCAGAGCTGCAAGCAAACACCATAGACTTTATCCTGGCCTGATTAAAATGCCCCCCTCCCTCTCTGGCAAAACTTTTAGAATCTAACTTCAAACAACTATAATGAACCCTTTAAAACCTTCAGCTTTGTAAGCTCCCTCTGTCTAGCCAGCTGACCAGCACTACTCAGCCAGAGGCTGCCCCAGAACTGGGCACTGGCTGAAGAGCCCTATCAATACCATTCAATGAGCATTCTGCTCACTCCAGGCTGGGAGTGCACTGCAATAGAGCTTCCTCCTGCCCCAGAACATCCCCTGCTAATGAAAAGGTTTCATCCAAGGTTTCATCCCCCTTCCACTTCTTCCTCCTTCCCAGGTGGCTGAACAAACTTCACTCAAAACTAACTTCTTTTCTTTCTGTCTGAATAGGCAGCAGAGACAAACTAAATATGGAAGGGAAAATTCAGAGAAACAATATGTAACAAACAGGGTTTCCCCATAAAAATCTTCCTTCTCTGCCCATAATCAACACTAGGTGAAATGCATTTAAACTGAACAGTCAGGATTGATATATTTTTAAAAATTCACATCATTAACATTCTCTGAACTAAGGAAGCTTGAATTTAGCATATTTAGAGAATATACATCTAATTACACTCCTCCAACTTTATTCATAGCTTTTAAAAATGCATTTAGAAAGCAGTAAAGAGAAGGTCTGTCACTATTAAATTTTATCACTTTACTAAACACTACCAGATGCTCAAATAGAGAAGAGGTCAAAGAGCCTACTCCAAAGAACTTGGAAATCAAATTTTGCTACATACAGTAAAATCTACATTTTCTATGCAAGGGCTCTCTCCATTTCAGCTGCACTGATGGATACCAATACTATAGCACACTTCCTGCCTTTGGTCAGAAATTCACTGCAAAACTAAAGGAAAGATAATTTGGACAGGAGAGCAGAACAGGTTTGAAATGAAATGGCCAGTTCCCAAACTTTCATTTATCTCAGAACTGGCATTTGATTGCTACTGCAAAACCTAGAGAAACACAGAAACCTTGGAAAGAAGCATATCATTGATGAACATTTTTGTTTCAAGTCAGCTTGTCCGAGGTCAGACACCCCAGAGTCTGCTGCTTCACAATGTCTCCTACTGTAAAGATCACTACTGGGAATGGGAGAACACCACTCAGTGCCCTTTGCCACAATTTTCTGGCAACAAACCTGTGGTAAGAGTGATGTTTTTCTTCTGCTTTTAACCTACTGTCCTTTCTTGGGAGGCCAAATATCTTAGGGAGCAGGGGGCTGGAGCAAGTATGCTAGTGACTGGCACTCAGTGTCATGTTTAGAGAGTAGTTTCACCTTCCTGTTCCAGGATCTCTCCCTGTGCATTAAGATGGTGCTCCCAACCTCCTCTGTAATCAGTACTGACACTGAAGAGTTTTGTATACAATGCAGGTGAAGAGTTTTGTATACAATTTTGGTGTCATTAACAGCAATTTTTATTTCTGGAAGATCCTTTAGTTAGAAAACACTAACACTCTTTTTGAAGGGTATGAATACCAAAATTGTACTCTCTCTGATCTGTTGTATACATTTTTTTTCAATAATTCAGTATGACCAATATCCTTGATGTGCTCGTTGCACAAAGATAGCCTCCAAGTGAAAATCTTATGAGGGTAGAGATACAGAATATACAATAGGCCTGTAAAGCTAGGGATGCAAATTAATATTATTTGAACTAAAAGTACTTTAGTATGAGTAGTTTAAATACCAAGGGAGAATAAGGTGCAGAGAAAATCATGTCCTTGCTTTGGGGCACACGCTTCATACTGTCCACTCTTGATGTCTTAAGTTAGGTAAAAAGGAGAGAATTTGAAACAATGAATTATGAAAGGGAAAGGCAAAAGGCAGGAAAAACGTCCCACGGAAGGGTGATTTTGCTAGAACAAGATTGCAAATCCACAGGGGGTAATTAAGTAGCAGACTTGTACAGTATGTCAGATGTCTTGCATACAAACAAAATCATTTAACATTTCCAGCTCAAGATTTAGGCTGCTCATATGCAAGTTTCTGTTGTTTCTTCCAAAAAGAAAAAACATACCAAAGGAAATCCTAAAGGAGAAAAATTAGCATTCAGTGTCTGGTAGCTCTTTTAATGGCTGACATAGATTTTTCTTAAACTAAACTATTGTTAGCCACTATCCAACCTGCATATTAATGAGAAAATGAATGCCTCTCTAAAAATTTCAGCTACAATGTCACCATAAAAATCAATACACGGCTATGCACCATGAATACAGACACAAGCTTGCTTCCAACAGCATGTCTTGACATTCATTATCATAAAACTAACTGGAAAGAACTTCCACTTCTCTGTGTTAAACCTATTTTGTCACACTTTTCTGCCTACCCAGGGCCATACTTGCAAAGTCACATTACTTTAAATGAATTGTGATAATACCATATGGCATATAGATCATCTATATGAACAGTGCCTTGCTGGATGTGTAATGTGCTATGGTGTGATACCTGCTAGACACCACAGACAAATTGCACAGATTCACTCAGAGGCTGAAAAGCCATGGTGAGGTTTGTGCAGCACTGGCAGGGGCTGGTGCAGGTGGGGCAGCCTTGGAGCAGGGAGGGGACAGCCTTGTGCATGGCTGGGACACTGTGAAGTGAGCAGAGGGCACACCACACTGGCTAGGGCTCCTGGGGGAGGGGTACCACAACAGAGGCCCTCTCTCAGTCACACCACACCTGCTCCCCTGCTCCATATTTCAGCAGGTAGGAAGCAGCCCAGTCTGGCTCCTACTGGGGAGGATGGGGTACTTCCCTTGCACCCGAGGTGTCTGGACTTTTGTCCTCACAGCCTTGCCTGAGCCATCACTGCCCCATCTCAGTTCATTCTCATTACAGGAGGAAACACTGCTTGGGCAAGAATACTGATGCCCTGATTAGCCAGCCAGGAGCTGTGTAGCTTAGGAGCCCAGGGTGGATGCCCCGTTGTCCCAACCCAGCTGAGATATTTTGGATTGAATGCTCCGTTGAACTGGAGTGATGGCACATTTAAAATCCCAGCTGAGCTCTCACACAGGGTAGCCTGCAACCTTATCATTCTTGTCACATGCTTTTATTTACAGGTACCACAAATGGAAGGGAGGAAAAACAGATCTCATCATTATTGTGCCTTGATATATGCAAATGTATTCAAGACATGAGATTACCCACTGTGCAGAGACACCTGTAGTACTTAGGGACAACGGATGTGTTGAGTTTCTGCTTTAGCTGAGAATCTTCTGGCTTATGCAGGTTCCTTCCCATTATTAAATTGTGCCTTTTTTTTTCCTTTTCTTTTTTCTTTTTTTTTTTTAATTTAATTTTCAAGAATTAACCTTGGGAAATTGCCACTCCATCTTATTAGCACTTTCCAAGGAAGCCACATAATTTTATGGCTTGCTTCTCATAAAAGATACTTTATAACCCTTGCTTCCCAGCCTGTGGAGCGAAGTCAAGGTTTCAGCAAGTTACTCTTTGGCAATTTTAAAAGCCACATGATTGTGGAGTATCCAGTTTGCTAGAATGAGTGGTGTAAGTAATGCAAGTTGAAACAAACAGTATCTCTTCCTGGAGAAAAAAACCCCATTCTTTCTAAATCCTGAAGATTCAATTAAATCTAATTATCTCAGCTATCAGTGCAACTCAGTGAAATGATCAGCTCATATACTTGAATAGCCAAGTATCTCTGATTGTTACAGTGATCAGTACATAGGATTAGCAAGTACAAGCACAGCAATCATCTGCTATACCTAAAAGTATGATCAACTCAGTATCCCAGATAAAAAAAACCCCTTTTATTGATAAAGACTTGACTTGAATACTGGATTAAATGGAAATGTATCCCATTTCTCTAATTGAATATTTGGGACTTAATGTTTTCTCATGCACCATCAGAAAACTCACAGCTGACAATAACAGGTACTTCTATCTGCCTGCTTTGAAATACTTTAGACTTTGGTGGGAAAAAAAAAAAAAAAGCTAATTCTATGGGTAATATTGTATAACTGTATGCATCTATACAGCTTCAAGTCCAATGACAACTATACGTAACAACACCTAAACAGATTAATCATTTGGCTTTTAAATGGAAAAGATTTTAAAGGACTCTTCTTGGCCAGAGTACAGCTAGATATTAGCACTGCTTTTGGACTGTGTTTATGAGGGAGTCCCATATGTCTATTCCACGAGAAAGCCAGAACAGCTACAGCAGCAACACAAACACTCTCTTGAGAAAGACAAACCAAAAATTACAGAAAATCAAGTAATTTAATTTTAGGCTACCTGCTGATTTAAACCAGAAAGCAAAGTATTTTTGTAGACATTCAAATAAACATTGCTTTTTAATATGGAATTTTCTACAGGCTTGGAAGTGGGTTTTAAGTCCTATGGTGTTGTACATCTGTGAAAGAATTGTTAGGTTTTGGAGATTTCGACAGGAAGTCATCATTACTAAGGTATGTAACATAGCTCGCATATCTGCAAAAAAAACCCATGTCAATGACTTTTTTATTGCTTTTAGGCAACTTTCTATATTAGGAACCTCATTTTTCACTCCTAGCTTCAGCAACTTTTCAATCATTACCATGTTTTCAGCCAAGTATTGATTTTACATTTTGCATTTAATCCAATAGCAAATCCATAAGAATATTCCATATGGGACCAAACTTGATTAATGAACTACCGGATTTTGCACCACCACAACACAAACATCTGTTTGTGGTCTCTCTTTTTAATGAACTAAAACCATGTTCCACTGCAGTTAATGCCAGAGACTACCTTGATTTCAGTAGCAGCACACAGTTTTCACTTTAAAATCTGGAGGCTTCCAAGGAGATGAAGGGTTATATGATCAGTTAGCATATATAGCCGAAGCTCCATTAATACCACTGCAACAATTTCTCCCAGCTTGTGTGCCAAGGGACTATTTAAGTCACATCAGAAGAGACTGAGGATGTTGCTACTGAAGCAGCTGAGTCCATGTGTATCAAGCCAGGGATCAGGAAGAGGTGTATCTTGTATGAGGAGAACTGGATGTTGGATAAGTCTTGCTGCTGATTTCACAGAGTGGCTGTGATCTGAGAAATGCAGTATATCATGGGTGACATACAAAACTGCTGCTTAACTGAGATTACCTCTTTATAAAAGTGTATTAGAATTGAGCTCACTGTACTTTTTTTGTAATCCCACAGAGTTAGCAGTGTTACATGAGGCAAAACTAGGAATTAAGGAATTATTCTAATCAATTAAGAAATACTTTTGCACAGGTTATACCAAGAAAACTGACAAATTGTTGAATTGTTACAGCCTTTCCTCTGCGTCTTGCACTCAGAAGTCAAGCTGTCCACAATACATACTGTACATGCTCTCAAGCCATTGGGCAACAACACTGCAACACGCAGGTTAGGATATCTGTGACCTAATGAACACAAACATTTGCCCTTCTGAATGAAAATAAAATTTGTCCCTTTATCATCCCTTAGGTGGTGAGACATTCCTCTGGAGTCCTTGAGCTCCACATGAAGAAACATGGCTTTAAAATGGGAGCTGGCCAATATATATTTCTACAGTGCCCATCTGTGTCACAGCTGGAGTGGCACCCTTTCACCCTCACCTCAGCTCCCGAGGAGGACTACTTCAGCGTCCACATACGGCTCGTAGGGGATTGGACTGCAGCCCTTTTCAAGGCCTTTGGAGCAGAAGAAAAAGCTTTGAAGGAATTGTGGATGTTACCAAGGTTTGCTTAAGAGACTATATATTTTTAAATGTTATTTCTACATTTTAAAAGAAATGTTAACATTTTAACTTTAATTAATTTTGTATCTGTTTTTTATGATACATAATTAGATTTTAGTTCTGGATTCATAAATACAACATTATGCTAAAAAACACCACAAACAAATAGCCATGAAATGGGGCCAGAAGCTACCAAGAGGATGTGATGACTAATCCAAGACTTAAAGTCTGTATCAATATCCTTATCTCTGTTGCTTCCATCTGTGTCCCTAACACCTATATCTACACCTAAAGATATCTATTTTGGAAGACAGTTGTTTAATAAATGACAGCGGAATATATCTGCTAGATTTGTGCCACTGTGCTTATGGTACCCATCATTTAATATCCAAAATTCCAGTTTTTCCCTTTCAGTTACTTAGATATTTTGCAGTCCCTGAAACATCTGCCTAAATCTTACTTCTTTCCAACAGTCTCCTTTGACCTCGTCTCTATTTCCCAAACCGTGCTCCACTTTAAAAAGGCTGTTTGTGTTCAAATTATGTATTTTTGGCATCTTAATACAAGCAAAAAGTTGATTCCCTGTTGTTCCAAGTTAGTGGGGATCCTCTGAAGTCAAAGGAGCCATCCTGACTTACTCCAGCCAAGAACCTATACAGAATGCTCTATACAGAGTGGATTCAAACCACGTAGCTCTACTCCTGCACTGCTTGCAGGAATAGTGGAGATTTTCAGCAAAGAAGAGCCCAGCAGAGGATCATTTAAATTCTGGGGGAGTGTGTAGGGCCTGGGACTGCAGGGACTGATTTCCCCCTAGAAAGCTCATAGACAGCACTGAGCTGCAGAGTTTTATTAGAGATTGGGTGCAGACAGGAAAATCTGGTCCAGTCCTTGCATTGTATCAGTTAATAAGAATTAGAAATGAAATCAGTGCCTTTGTTAAAATCAAATGGAATGAGCAGTATGCCATTTCAGCAGAACTGGAGCAAAAATTGTTCAAAGTGATTGACAGCAAGTGTAAAAAATGAGGAAGAGAAAAAAAGTTATCAAATGTTGCTTGCCACAATGCAGGGTTGAAATTAGCAGTACTGTCATATATAAACACTCCTTTTTTTAATCTCATTAGGGTGCCTAATGACATCCTTCAGTTTTTTTCTTGCAACATACTAAAAAGAATATTTCAGTAGTTAAACTAGCAATACAGCAAAAAACATGTATTTTTCACAGTTTCAATATCTAAAGTTATGCACCAAATTGGTGACTATATTAAAAAATAACATATAGCAGAAATTGTGCAGAAGACAGAAGACATAGCAACGGAATAATAAGGTAGGGTTAAGAATAAAATGTGTGTTTTTTAATTACTTAAAGGGGATTAAAATAAAATTCATACATATATGTAGGTAGCAAAGACAGTTGTGATTTCTGACAAATTTGGGAGCTGAAACCATAGAATAGACTATTAATGTGAAAATAATTAGGTTCCATGTTATGCCTCTTCAGGATTTTGGCTGACTTAATTGCTGGTTTAATACATTGCCCCAAAATCTAACTGCTCTCACAGTCAGGAGTGTGACACAATCATCATGGTAATCAGCAAATGCTTAAATTCTAAAAATAATCACAGAATCTGTTAATTATACTTTTTCAAAACTAAATATTTCTCCTGCCTTCCCCATAAATCTGATTTCTTTTCTAATGAAATAGATAGGAAGAATATGGACAATCCAAACCACAGCGAGAAAGTCCATAGCCCTATTTTCTACATCTCTTCGGTGAATGCAAATGTAACTTTTTTTGCCGCTTTGTTTACTATCTTCCTACCTTCATCCACTCTGTCTAGATCAAATGAATGAGTTGCATAGCTCAGTTTCTCCTTCTTCTCTTTCTCCTCCCTGCTTCTCCGAGGCATTGTATTTGTCTAAGCTGTATAGCTGTGGCTGAGTAAAGCATTCAAACCAATGATGGGATCTCTGTCACCTGAGGATTTAGGAGCAGACTGACAAGACAAATCTCTTCAAGGGATGATTCAGAAATAATTGAACCTATCTTATAGCACAGAAACAGACTAGAAAATCCTTGAAATTTCTTCCAGATCAATTTTTTCTCAATCTACTGACAACAATGAGAATTGCTTGCAGCCTCGCATTGAACTACATAGAAGGCTTATCCAAAAGCTATTCTTAGGCACTCTAGCTATATACCCTAAATTAACCACATTTTACAGGAATTTTTGAGTGCTCACCAAATACTGGGCTGGGCAATAATCTAAATAACTGTACATATTAAAAAAAAAATTCTTTATGTCTAGAGTCAGATTTCCAGCAATTATGCTAGAGCAGCTGTTTTGTTTGCTACTGCATTTGCAGGGCATTTTGGATATTGAAATAAAATGGCAAATATTTTTAGGGCTTTTAAAAAAGTAACAATAAGGTTTGAGATACATTGTGTCCCTATATTTGTGTGTAGCACTGCTTGGGCATCCCCCTTTCTTATCCTGATAAAGCACTTCATTTTAATTATGTGTGCCTATTTGTTTGTACTATTTAAGGATAAATTTAAAGGATGATTAATGAAGTAAAAAGCACAAAACAACAGGAAACCTAAAGGAAAGAAAAAACATTTTTTTCTTAAGGACTGAGTGTTGGTGAAACCATCTTCTGAGCATGTATGTTGTATAAAGACAGGGCTGGAAAGAGCACTCCAAAGTACTGTGTGTATTTACATTTCATGTTGCTAAAGGAATGAATCTGATTATTCAACAATCTTTTTCACCTCTAATTCTGACCAAAATTAATTTCTTGGCATCAGCAACATTGATTACAGGAGGCAGTAATATCAACAAGCATGTCTCCTTACATATTTCTCCCTTTAGATCAGATACTAAGTACAGTACTATGCCAAAAATGTATTCCTGAAATACTGCTTTTTCAGAAAGAGCTGAGAAAATAATAGTTCCCTTGCATATGATGACCTTTTTCTTGCTTTCTCTTTTATTACTTTAACTCAAATACAGAACTTCTAAAAATGATTAATATAATCTGTTCCTCTTTACTTTGATATGTACAATATAACAAATAAAGCCCTAAAACAGGATGCTTTTCAGTAATTCATAATTAAATATGCAAATTCCACAGCTAAATTTGGACATGCAATTATATGACTAATCACATTTTAGAAAGCCAGAAAATTGCAATTGCATGCTGAAATAGATGGCCAGGCCCCAAATCCACATGGGTGCTCTTGTTCTCTCATTTCAGAAAAGACAGTAGCTTTGCTAGTAAATGGCACTCACTGAAAATTAAATGTATTTGTATAGGCAATTTATGTGCCATCTTAGACATGTATTTTCTCTTTTATTTTAACAGAAATTCAGTTTTGACAATGTGTAGCCCAACAAATGTTAATCTTTCTGTCACTTTATGCATTGACTCTTGACTAAATGTCTTGTTGCTGTAGACTGGCTGTGGATGGACCATATGGATCTGCAACCACAGACATCTTCCACTACCGAGTCAGTGTGTGCATTGCAGCAGGAATTGGAGTCACACCATTTGCCTCTATTTTAAAATCCATTTGGTACAAATGCTGCAACCCTAACACAGTACTGGCACTGCAGAAGGTAGGTGGAAAAGTTTATTGCTTTATTAAAAAGTTCCACAAGTGAGCCTACTTAGCCAGGGGAGAGAAGCAATTCAAAGCTAAAGGCTCACTTGAGTGAGCCTCTTTAACTCTCTCTGAGAAGCAGTCACTCCCTTTCCAGTTGTCTTAGGAACTGTTGTGGGGTGAAGTCTCCTGAACTCACTGTCACTCCCCAAGAAAGAAGGTAGCCCAAGCTGCAATGTTTGTAGTAAAATTTGAAGGATCAGATTTTCAATAGCAACTGGAGATAACTGTGGAATGTCTTTCACAGCTAGACAGATAATTAGGGAGCTATAAGAGAAACTTAGCCTCCTTCTTATGAAAAATAAATCCTGCAACATCATCTCAATCAGAAGTGAAGGGCAGCACTTGCTCTTTTTCCAGGTGCAAGTTTCACGAGGGTCCTTCAGCAGCATGTCCTGGTCCAGAAGGCTACATTCAGCAACCATTTGCTGCTTTTCTCACATTGCAAAGTCAGGATATTAACCAGCACAGAAGGAACATAAAAGGCATTTAAGCTCTGGATGAGATGCATATATCAAGATGCATATTACTCCCTCGAACCACTTTAATTATTTTGTTGAAAAAATATGTTCAGATCTATAAGGTAAAGATGTCACAAAATTAATTAACATACTCATAATTTTCTAACCTGTTATACACCTTCTGCTAATGGCATGTGAGGCTGCACTGGGGAGTACAGGTGAAGAAGAGATAATAGGTGAAGTGGGGTGAGGGCAAGAAGGTAGAATAGAAAAAAAATCAGCATTAAACATTCTCTTCCATATCCATCATGGCAAGTGGTAGTTTGTGGACCCTACAGCTTTTAGACCATTTTCCAGTGTAAAAGCTGAATCAGGAGCTGTTCAACATCTTGCATTTAAGGACAAACACTGAAATTGCATTGGAAGGGACAGATCTCTGAAAGGGTCAATACATATGGAGCTGATTGCAGGACCAAGGGGCTGATCTTTTTAAATGAAAGAGTGTTAAAACTGGCATCTTAATGACGAGCTGCCACTGAAAAAGCATCTGGGATTTTAGTAACTGAGGAGTTGTGGACAGGTTCAAATTGCCAGGGGGGATCTTTGAGGCAGAAAAAGCACTGAGAAGGGAGGGAAATAAAAATGGAAATACATGCTGTTTGAGAAAATAAGCGTATTTGCAAATACTACTATTGTACCAGAATGATCTTTTGCACTGGAAAGAGAGCTACACGTATGCATGCAAACTTTATATATGTAAATTATGTATATTCTACATGTATACAAGTAAAAGTGTTGCTGTTATTATTGTCATTGCTGCTATCTTAAGGGGAAAAGAACAGAATTTAACTATGCATCAATAGAATACTTAAGGGTGTTCATTCATAGGGAGAATTAGGGAGAATTTTGGCTAAGTGTGCCTGCACAGATAAATGCGTCGTCATGTGTTCTGCCATGGTTTTCTGCTATAGAGTTTGGTTTTTCTGAGTTCCTGTGAAATACAAAATTATCAGGATTTCTAGTTGTCTTTATATCTTGGCTTCCTTATTGGTGCAGTGGGAATAGGGATGTTTATTTTTCACAGGTGTTATGAGGCTAAATTTCATCAGTGCTTGTAAAATATTTTGAAAGTGTGGGTAAGAGGTCACGGGAAGCTCACAGCATTACTTAAAGAAATTTAGCAGTCATGTCAGTGAGAGCGATTAATCTCAGGGTAGATCCACTTTTTTTTCTTTCCATTGGTTAAAAGCTTCCACTTGTAGTATAATTACAAATAATTTAATCTTCCTCAAAGTATTCAGCACTCTCTTTTTGCCATGATGAGTACCATAGAAATGTCTATTAAGGAAATAAATAAGAGGTTTTTCTTTTTTTTAATAACTTCGTTTTGATTTGAGTACAGCTATCATTACGGTTATTGAACTAATATTTCTTAGTGTTGCCCACATATGGTTGAGATATAAATACTCATAGTTTCCATAATGTCTGCAGCTGTATAATTTAAAAAACCCAACAAATCAAAAGGAGTATACATTTATCTAATTAATTCTTCACAATTAAATAGCCTTAGAGCCCTCATTTCCCCATCATTTTTTGCATGTACTACCAGTCATGGCTGGAAAGTTTCTACTGGCTTTAGTTATGCATAATATGATTTTTTTTTCACATTAGTGCTCTCATTTTTCAGATCAATTGCTACTGAAATTGATAAAATTGTACTGATCCATCAGATTCTAGTATTAGCAAACATCCACTTTCTCTTCCCTACAAAAGACATAAGAAAGGTCCTACTGAGTAACATCAAATATCCATCTAGGCCCATATCCTGTCTCCAATGGTGGTTCCTCATGAACACCTAGAGAAAAGTATACAGACCAGAAAAATCAGATGGTGATTGGTTTTTACAGGACGCCTCCTCACCATTGAGCGACTCATGGCTCAATGTAACGCCTTGATACAAGAGCTGTACTTCTGTCTTGAATATCTCTTTGTGTCTTTTTCTTCCATTAATTAGTCTAATTGTTTTTTTGAATCCATGTAGACCTTAGACAACCATAGCATGTTGTGGCAGTAAATTCACCTACAAAACACAATCAGCCTCTTCTATTTGCTTTGGGACCAGTTTCCCTGCCTGAGGCAAATATCTGCCCCAGTCTCCAGTCTTTCTGCACAAAAATCTTGTCTTGAAGACCTAAAAACCTAGGCTCTTTCTTCTGTCAAATGTAACCATCTTTCTGATCTTTTTTGATAACGTTTAAGCTTTTTGCTTCAAATTTAGGAATATGATTTTTGTTATGCATTTATGGGAAAGGTCATTTGCTGCCACCCTAAGTCAGTGCCTCCTGTAGGCTGCCAAACCCCCACCTCCTGCATGACCTCTGATGTTTTTGTTGTTGGAAGGTTTTTTTGTTTGTTTGTTTTTTTGTGCTACAGCCTACTAGTAATTTAGGATACCCAAGAGCATGAAGGACTGAATGTTTGCAGGAAGGTGCCCACCTGCAGGTGTAAGAGGTTTTTGAAGGGATATTCATGCCTAGGAGAGAGCAGCAAGAGTTAGGGAAGAGGGGTGTCCTCCTTGGACAGCCCTTTAGTGAAAAGCTGGCTTTGCCCAAAGCTGCAGCTCCAACTCTGCCCTCAGGGAGCAGGGAGGAACAGATGGATACTCATCAACCTATAATTATTAATGACTTTCCTCCTGATGGAAGCTGATTTACAAAGAATGTTCTTTCACCTTACAGGAAAGAAGTAACACAGCTCTTGCTCTTGTCTGTTGTAAAAAATAGAGGATGTGGGAAAATGAAGGATAAATATACATGAATTGCAAGGGAGCAGAACATTACAGAAATAAGCAACTATTCAAACCCCTGCTTTGATCTGATTAATAGCAATACTGCATCTAACTCAATTTGCAAAAAGAGCACTTGGAAAATTTAAGACAGTTTACTTGGGCAAGCCATCAAGCTGATAAATGCAATTGATGGCAGTAGGGTGGGTGGAGACTAATGAAACATAAATCTAAACCAGATTTTTAAGGGTCCTAAATAATTGCAGTCATTTAATAGTATGAGGCTTACAAGAAAAAAAACAGGATTCAAAATAATCTTTAATTATATAAATGCACTGGAGCTACTTTATTCTACTGTTTTAATCAGGATTAATATTTTGGTGCATTTATTGTATTTTAATTATATATGTAATATGTCGTGCTATGCTATGGGCAGCCAGTGTAAAGAAAGGAAGACCTCTTTGTAAACACCATTTATTTTAACATATTAGACTAGAAGTCCTCTTTGATCTAAGGGGAACTAATTCCTTTTACCCATAGGCCATACTTCTTCACTATATCTTTTCTTTCTAAGATTATAATCATAGCCAAAAATACTTCTAATAATGACAGTCTTTCTTCATCACAAATGCCTGCCACCTCTTAACGTGAAAATCAGAAGCAATGCAATGGGTGCCACAGGATGAGCTTAAGGAATTTTTGCAGCTTCAGAAAGCTGTATCCTTTCCTTAGAGGAGTGTGGCAGAGGTGTAGGCTTGTTCCAACCAGTTGGACTGGCTGTTCCTGTGGCAGCCAGGCCTGCAAACAGCTAAAAGCATGCCTTTAAGATGCTCTGGAAACCAGTTTCCCAGTTCAAAGACCGTATTGTCTCAACTCATTGGCTAGCTTTTCTTCCTCCTTCCCTGAATGTGCTTATTTCCCAGTCCTGCCCACATGCTCCAAGTTGCTACCTCATGAACAATTCTTTACTCGTTTAGGAATACATATCTCCTCTCCACACACATGTACTAAATATACATTTCCATAAAATGAACTGCTGAAAAAACTTGAGAAGTAAGATGATCAAGTAGAGTCTGGGGGAAGAAATTTCTCACTACAAATCAACAGCTATAGTGTGATACAGACTGACAGCACTCAGTGGGCTGATTTTCGAGGTGCTGAGTATATAGAACAAGTGGGGACTTCAGGACTCAGACACAAAAAAGCTACATACAGGTTAAGGCTACAAACCTTACCTAGTTTTGGTAATTTAAAATAATGCTGCTGTTTGCCACAAATATGAAAATCTATAACATCAGTGGGCTTGCTTTTTCCTAATAACCTATGACAGTGTAAATCAACAGCAACCCCCCTCCACAATGCAATGAGGTCATATTTCAGGCAAAATATTGAAACAGAAGGGGAAAAAGCAAACAGCCAAGATGGTTGGTACTAAAGTTCCACAGACAGTCTTATTCCTGGGCTGTAAAAATACCCTACTTAACCCTGAATGCCTTATCTCTGTTTCTGGGATCATACATCATTTATATTTCTTACATAAACCACAGATGGTCTCTTACAGTACACTCTTACAGTACACTAGGAAACATCTCAAATTACTGTTAGTGTCTTTCACCAAATCTCCACTGAAGCATGGTATCACCACATTTTTCTCCCACCACCTTACCAGAAGTCTGACAACCTAGTATATTAAATCTTTAGGAAATCTCTTTATAGCTTTCTGGTTTCTTTCTCTGTTTTTTCATTTCAGAAGCGTCCAATACGCATTTTTCCCTCATTGATCCTGTGGAAAAGGGTTAATGATTGCCCTGGGAACATACCTTCCAGATCACCTTTGATATTGCAGTACAATAAAAGACAGAAGGGCGAGTGAGCAGAGAAAGAGATGGATTGGAGAAAGCTAAAGGATTTTGCAACAAAATAAAAATCCCAGTCACAATAAAATAAGTTCCAACCATTCAGTTTATAAAAACTTATACATTGTCCTTCCTGCTGTTCCTTTCACATCTGAAACTGTGTATTCTTAGACTTCCTCCATGTTTGTGAATTTTTTCCTTGGATAAATTATGAAAACACACAGCCTGCAGAGGCCCATTCGAGATTTGGCACCATCTTGTCAAAATAACGGTAGAGTGTGTGGCAAGAGCTACAGAATTTGAGTAATAGGAATTGCAATCAGATTTATCTTGTAATTGTGCTTCAGACTGCCATCAGGGTAGTGCCTGGGCAGACAGCCTGAGAATTTCAGACATTCATCCTCTGGGCAGTACAGGAACTCACAGTTGAGTTGTCTCCACATCTATATTGGCTTCATACCACGCACTGAAGCTGAAGCCAGGGGGTGGACTGGTCCCAGTCCTCTACACAGCACAGCATTGCTAGAGGAGATTTCCAACTGGGAAATCATGATGATGCTGAAGACTCCCTAAGGTAATTTCTGATAGGCCTACGAGTGACTGAGTTTCGGTGCATTGATAAGATCCTGACAAGGGAATTTCATCAGTCCTGAGGCAGTTCCTGTTGCAAACTTTATTAACTTGTACACAGACAAGACATTTGCAAATGGTCATCAGAAACCATTCCTGCAGAAGTGGTCATATAGGACAGCCTTCTAGAAGTAGCTAATTAGTCAGAAGATGCTTCATATGCAGTTAAGACAACAGATCACAATAGATCATGCACAAGCAGGAGAGGTCACAATGATCCCTGGGCCAGCTGGCTGTAAAACCTGGGCAGAAAAAGGTTCTTGTGGACTCCCACTGCTCCAGCTAAAGATGCCAGATAAAGGACTCTTGAAATAGAAACTCATCATTATATGGATAATGACTAACAGTCTTGTTTGAAAGATTTTTTTCCTATGCAAGCATTACCTTATGCCAAGATATTAATAAATTAGCTTCTT
>VZRH01004815.1:299105-355299 GCA_013397555.1 Urocynchramus pylzowi | reverse complement strand
TACACGCGTCTCTATCCATTTATACTTTCTCCACCTGTCAGTACTTGTCTCTCTCTGTCCATATATATATATATATATATATATATATATATATATATCCAGTGCATTTTTGAAAAGTACTGCACTTGAAAAATTTTGGCAACCAACTCCATGGTCTAATTCATGTTGTTCATGTTGTTTGAAAAGACATTTTCTCTGCTTGACTTTAAATTTGCCATCTCATAATTTCATTGGATCATACCACCTCAGGCACTTAATTCTTAGACTGGGTCAATATTATTCAACCTCTTTAGTCTTTACCTAAACACAAATGTGTTGATTTTCTTTCTCTCTCTCTCTCTATTCCCTTTTTAATGGATCATTCAGATCATGCAGTGATAAGTCAGGTACTTGCCAGAAAAACTCTAACAGGGAAGTCTTTGCTCTACTGTTTTATTTCCTGCTGTCTCTGTTAAATGAAGGACTGCCTAGTAGAGATGAAAAAAACACAGATTTCATAGAGCNAAAAAAAAAAAAAAAAACCCAAAACAAACCAAAAACCAAAAACTCTGCTATGTTTTTGATTTACTGCAGTAGAGTAGGAAAAATAAGCCATAGGAATGATTAAATGATGCCTCTCAGTGGCAGTGATCCCAGGAACATTTGGTTTGCCATAGAAACAATCATAGGATGACTTGATCCCATCCTCTAATTTCTACCTGTAGAACAAAACTTTGATAAGAGGCTCTCCAACCCAACAGACAACAAACAAAAAAGATGAAAAGTGAAACTGGTGAAATCCAGATGAGAGAAATTGTGTCAATTTTTGATAGAGAGGAGGGTTTCAAACAATAGAAAACCGATCATGGGATAGCAGTTCATTTTACCCCTTTGGCAATTGTAAATTTAGTTTCAGGTTTCTCTAGAAACTAGATGCTCCAAATTAAACATGAAATACATTTTTTAAAAAGAAATAGGGACTATTTCTCACCTGTTTTATACAGGGCATATGACTGGAAGAACATAAGTACCTTTTGGCAACATCAAGAGTTAGCCTATGGCACAAGGTCTTGAGAAACAAGGAATTCCTTGCTTCGATGCTGACTAAAACTGAAATTAAATTAATCCAAAAATTTCAAATAATTATAAAATTATTTGCAAGAAATGAAGGGCTTATTTTTTGTATTACAAGTCAAAGCAGAGATGTACTGGCAGGGATATATAGGAAGCTTGTCTGTTGCCTACTTTCACTAGCACATTAATATATTCACTCATTGGTTAAGATGACAAAATTTTAAAATGTCAAAATTATGTTCAATTATGTTTACATAAATTTAGTGTGGAGAAGAATCACACACTATATGGTTAATGAGTTGAGCCAGTAATTAGGAAGTTTTATTGAAAGTTTGCTTCTTGTTAAATTTCTTTACTTTATTTGACAGGTTTATTTTTACTGGATTTGTCGAGACCCATCAGCATTTGAGTGGTTTGCTGATCTTCTGTTCCATTTGGAAATAAAAATGGCTGAAAAATGGAAAAATGATTTTCTAAGCTATCACATATTTCTTACTGGCTGGGATGAAAGTCAGGTAATAATGAAACTGTTACAAGTCAGAGTTAATGTACCTTGCTTTTCCAGTATGGTAACATATGGAACACAAACAGCTGAATAAAAAATGGATGAAGCAGAGAGACAAAGAACTGTAAATATAAAGATCCTAAGATATCTGTTTACATCTCACATTTAGGAAAACAGGAATGGAGAAATCAAGCCAGTGATTCCTCCAATCCTGCATCTTGTCTTGGGCAAAGATGGTTATCAGGTGTCCCACAGAAAAGTTCACAGAGCTTTCAGGAGCCCCTCAAGGGATATTTTGTCTATGTCTTAGGAACAGTCTTTCATTAGATTCTGTCATTTTTGTGCTGAAATGTTGAGGACTGTCTAAAAAGTGTAGGTTTCATTTACTCTTATTATTTAATACAACTTCTGTTGTAGTAATTTATATATATATATATATATATATATATCCAGTGCATTTTTGTAAAGTACTGCACTTGAAAAATTNTATACTTTCTCCACCTGTCAGTACTTGTCTCTCTCTGTCCATATATATATATATATATATATATATATATATATATATCCAGTGCATTTTTGAAAAGTACTGCACTTGAAAAATTTTGGCAACCAACTCCATGGTCTAATTCATGTTGTTCATGTTGTTTGAAAAGACATTTTCTCTGCTTGACTTTAAATTTGCCATCTCATAATTTCATTGGATCATACCACCTCAGGCACTTAATTCTTAGACTGGGTCAATATTATTCAACCTCTTTAGTCTTTACCTAAACACAAATGTGTTGATTTTCTTTCTCTCTCTCTCTCTATTCCCTTTTTAATGGATCATTCAGATCATGCAGTGATAAGTCAGGTACTTGCCAGAAAAACTCTAACAGGGAAGTCTTTGCTCTACTGTTTTATTTCCTGCTGTCTCTGTTAAATGAAGGACTGCCTAGTAGAGATGAAAAAAACACAGATTTCATAGAGCTTTTCCTTTTCTGCCTCTGCTGATACAAAACCCTCATTGTTTCTTTCTGCTTTCCTTAGCTTCTGTCTAGTAATGAGGTATGTGCATAAAGCTGTATTCAGAAAAATCTACTCCCATTGTGAAGTAGATGCCAGTTATAGAAACTACTGCTCTGCATTAGCAACATCACAGGGTATTACCTAAAACCTGCTGTTAAAGAAGCTATTGGGGAACTTAAAACCCACAAAGTTGCCCTCATCTTTCAACTATCACCTCACTTCCCTCTTGGGCAAACATCAGGTCAGAAGTCAGGTAGGGTGACAATTGTTCTTGCTGGGGCGTCTCTCTCTCTTCACTCGTGTGCCCTGCACTTTTCTGTAGGGACTTCTTCCTCTCTTCAACCCCATAATCTCTCTCAATTCCTGTCAGAGGAATGTTCTTCAGTGGCTATTTCTTCCACTCTGACCTGGGCACTGTGCTCAGTAAAATTATCTTCTTCAGATACACGCAAAGCTTTCTAGTCTTACAGGACTTACTTATTTTCAGTAAATTCCTGTTCATCACTCCTCAAAATTTGAGCTTCTGCACCAGTAATATTTGAATGATATTTTACTTCTCCCCTAGCAAAAAACAAAACAACATTCTCAGCATTCTCTGTGTCTCACGAAATAGATGACCAGTAGTCGAGTGAAGTTGAACCCAAGGAGGATGGGCATTTTAAACCTTCTGGTACACCCTCCTTTACTGACTCGGGTCTGCTCCTCAAACATGGTTGTTCAATGCTTTGAGCTCTTTGCAGATTCCATGTTGGCAACAGATGGTTAAGCAGATAAGGCACACGGTCTGCCTCTGCTTGGACAAGCTCTCTGCAATACTCCTGAGACTCCTAGGCTCCCTTAGCACTGTGAGCTATTGCAAAAGGCTAATTATCAAAAGTCCTGGAAAACTTCCACTTAATGAGAACAGCCCATCTTCTCAATGGGACAATTTTGCTGCAAACAATTCAAAAATTCTGCAGTTTTCTACCTCCCACTCTTACCAAACACTTTAAGTTCTTTCTTAGACTATTCCAAATCCTTCATGACAGTGGCTCAAACTAACAAGAAGAAGCTTTTAGAAACACAACCTCTTGTGACAACTTTGCTTTACAAGAATAATTGTGTTGGTGAGGAACATGGAAGACTCATTACAAGAAGAAATATATAGTATTCCTAGGAAATGGATCTAAATTTCAGCAACCACTTCTGCAAAAGATGATTATGATACTTAGTTCATGCTAGGGCCTGGACTAAATGCAAAGTCCATTTTTAAACTTACTTTCCTCTGTTAATTTCTTGATAGTGACAGCAATGATGATAGTTTGCAGTGGAAACACGCATATTACTCCTACACAAGAGCAGTACAGTTAGGAGTGACAGTGGTATTTGTTTTTAAATGCACCTGGGAAGTACTCAGATAACATGGTAATGGGTGTAGTATAGGAGCTGAAGAACAGTAGATGCCCATAAAAATAAGGATTTTTTTCCTGGCACTTGGGAGCTGAGAAGCTTACTTGGTTCAGTGCTTCACCTGAGGTGATCCACTTTCTGCATCTGGTAGAGGTGATCCTCCCTCTACCTGAGGAGAAAATTCAAAACATTGAGGGTTTTACAGAGTCATAGAATAGTTAGGGATGGAAAAGACCTCTGGAGATCCTCCAGTCCAACCTCCTCTGCCAAGGCAGGGTCACCTAAAGCAGGTTACACAGAGACTTGCCCAGGTGGGTTTTGAATATCTCCAGAAAGAGACTCCACAACCTCCCTGGGCAGCCTTTTCAAGTGCTCTGCTGCCCTCAGTGTAAAGAAGTTCTTCCTCACATTGAAATGAAACTTCTTGTGTTTTAGTTATGGCCATTGCTCTTCATCTGGACACCAGTGAAGCAGTCTGGCACCATCCTCCTGACAGCTGCCTTTGAGATATTTATATGCATTAATGAGATCCCCTCTCAGTCTTCTCTTCTCAAGACTAAAAGGCCCAGCTCCCACAGCCTCTTCTCATAAGAGAGATGCTCCAGACCCCTCATCATCTTTGTGGTCCTTTGCTGGACCCCTGTTTTTACCCCTGCTGAGCTGGTATATCCACTGGGTTTTCCATCAGCACCAGAATGCTCTGGACTTGGCTCTTAGGTACTTTTGGAAATGCTTTTTACAATTCTAGTAATATTGCGAACTCTCAAACACTCATCTCCTTCTCTCTTCCTCTCCCTCTCCCTCTCCTTCTCCCTCTCCTTCTCATTCTCCCTCTCCTCTCCTCCCATTTGATAACTGCAGTGTCCTCTCCCTCATTCCATCTTTCCCACCATTATTGTTTTTGCCTCTTACTTGGAAAATATGTTTTTGACTCTGAAATTATCTTGTAAATTTGCCTTTAGGCTACTCACATAGCCCTACATTGTGATGACAAGATGGATGTAATTACTGGTTTGAGACAGAAAACCTGTTATGGAAGGCCAAACTGGGACAATGAATTCAAGCAACTAGCTGAAAACCATCCTAGGTAAGGCAGGCTGGTTTCTAACCTTGTTAGGTAACTCTTCTCTCAGCATAAAGAGTGGGAGGAGGGGAGAGCAAACCTTTCTAAATGACCCTTTTAAAACAATTTCTTCTTTTTTGCTGTGTGGAAAGAAGATTTATGCTTAATGAAGATTTTAATGAAGAAATCTCGGAAAGAGAATGCCAATAAAATCTAATTTTTGGACAAGAAAATCTAATATTTAGAAGTATTTCAATATCCTGGCCTTTGTCCAGATATAATTGAAACACACAATCCAATTACTGTTCTGCACAAAGGACAAAGTAGCATTAATTTCCCTTGAAGATGGTTATTAAAGAGATAAACTGTGATTTTTTTCTTATGATGTCAAGGATATGTTTGTTCCCCTAACATATTTGGCCGCTCTTGCAAGACTATGCTGTTTTGTTATTAGTTCATCTCTGCTGGCAAAGACAGTTCATTTGAACTTGGTGGATTTGCTAGTGGTCTGAGAAAAGCTTCTTTGTTCCTGAAAGCCTTTGAAGCAAGAATTTGAAATATTTTGTGTTCAGCAGTAGAAAATTCCAGAATCTTTGTGACTTTGTGTTTTCCAAACATTTACCTGCTAATGCAAAATAAAAGCTTGCACTTGGAAGACAGAAATACGAAAAGAAAAAGGAGAAAACTTCTTTTAAAAGATGAAAAAGACCCAAGAAAAAGCTGAAAGGGAGGAGATCAAAGAGAATACAGTAAGCTACAAGAATACCATAAAATTGCAAAAATAACAGTAATAGAGAATTCACTTGATGGAGGTCAAAATAAATACAATCAGGAAATATGAAAGATTAAAAGCATAAAAAGGCCAAGAATAGAAAACATGACTTTTGAGAGACCTTTCATAGAGATTCTACTATATAAACAGAGATTTTAAAGTTATAGTTGAAACTTTACTTTTTAACATTAGTTACTTCTGCAACTGTAAGTACAGATGAGATTAAAATGTTTTTCTGCAGCTCAAGGTGGATATGGGCATTAGCTTTCTCTACTGGATCCTGAGGTAGTTCCATAGAAAGCCAGTCCTAAACTGACATAAGAATCTCAAGTTCTTTTGTGAGCCTAGATGCCTATGTTTATGGTCAATGTTGAACCTTTTAAAGAAAATCTTGCATGAAATAAGGATTCCTTATGAGAAAAGAATACCCTGTTTTTTCTTGCTCTGAGTTATAGAAGATTCAAGAGTCAAACAGTTCTACTGTGTGATGTAACAATCAGCTTTTAGGATCTGACTAAATTTCAGGTCCCTGTGCCTAGGTTGACAGAGTTCCCCCTGGCTGCAACAGTGTCTTCTAGCAGCTTAGCAGGAATGTACCACTTCAGGCTAAACCTGGTGCAATTGAACCCCAGAGCAATCTGGGCATGACTTCTGGGGGCAATGGCTTGGGCACCAAAATCATATCCACAGCCCCTTCTTTACAAGAGCAAACCTTTTTAAGTTCATTCTACCACTTGTCACTTCCTCTGCATTTCTGCAGACTGAGCTTTCCCCAGCAGCACACCACATGTGTGAATCTGTGTCTGCATACATGTCCTAAAGCCATATGTGTAGTGTACTTGGAGGCAAACCCTTTAGGCAGTTTCGAGCAGGCAACCAGGTTACCAGCTCCTTACGTGCTCATGTACATATGAACACAATTGTTTGTTACATTTGTCATGTTCTTATTTTATAAGAAGTACCTATTTNGGGGGGTGGGGGGGAGGACAGGAGAAGAAAACTCAGAAGTCACTGAGAATTCTGTATAATTTTTTTAGAAAAAATTAACTCAGCTGGAGAAAAAGCACTTAAAATTTTCAGCACAAGCAGTATGCTTGCCTCTCTGACTGAAAAAGCTATGAAGATCAAAACCAAAGAATTACCATTTAAAATATTTTGTGTCCTCTAATATAGCAATCTAATAAATAATGTAATGAGACATAATAAACATGAAAGTGTTAAAATTATTATACTTTAATATAGCAACACAAATTATACAGTACATAACACAAAGCATACACACAAGATTTTTCAAATGTATTTCTCAAAAAGCCATTTGAAAAGATGCAAAGCTGAAGGCAGCCAAAAAGCACAGTGTATCCATTTCCCCTGCTACTCTCATGTTTGTTGTTGTTATTGTGATTCCAGCAACAGTATTGGTGTATTCTTCTGTGGACCCAAGGCTCTCTCTAAGATCCTGCAGAAGACATGCCACTTGTATTCGTCAGTTGATCCAAGAGGAGTTCAGTTTCACTATAACAAAGAAAGTTTCTAGGCTGTACTTCTTAACTGTATAACAGATATTACCAGGCTGTGTATTTTTTTCCCATCCTCTACTCATTCTGCAGCATTTAGGCTGGATATTAAGAGTTGCAAATTGAAATAGGTGTATTGACTTCAGTAGAAAAATGCCATCCTGTGCCAGCTAAAGATTTGGACCCCTTCCTTAGCCTTTTCATTGCTTACTTAGTGATGCTGTGAATCTCTCTACACCTGTGTGAAAACACACACAAACCACAACCTTTGAAGAAAAAGGCATGAGTAAAATGGACATTTAGAGCTGTACTTTGCTTTTGTGTATGACTGCAGGCAATACATCCCTGCTGTTTAAATCATGCCCATTGAAAGCACTTCCTTCCTGGTTTTCTGATTTTACACTCCCACTGCACACACGTCCATATCTGCATTACCTTTTGTGCCACAGCAATACTATTTCTATACACTCTGTCAAATTCCAAAGGAGCAAATTTGTTTTGCCCTACCAAGCTATGCACCATTTAAACCTGACATTTCCATGGGAATGGTGTCTGTGTATCCCACGGATTAATGTGTACTTAGGTTTAATAGGCTAAGGGAACTCCGGAAATTTTTTGCACTCGGCAAATGGATCTCGTGAGACATGCAACGGAAACTGTGGAAAGAACTTTCATGACAGAAAGACTGAGGAGGGAAGGCACCCCTGGCTTCCACTCCAAACCTCTTGCTCAGAGCTGATTCTGTGAAGAGAGGAGCGACATTAGCATTCTCCCATTTCTCAGGAACCTTCTCCACCTTCTCCCATCACCATGACTATTGAAAAACAAAGAATGGCAAGTTCCCTCAGCACTAGTGGATATATCCCATTGGTTTCCATGGACTTGCTTAAAATATCCCTAACCTGATCTTCCTTCACTGAGGGTAAGCATGAATTTTTTCAGATCCTCCCATTTGCCTGAGAAGCCAGGGATCTCTGAATGTCAGCCTTATCTGCAAAGACAGAAGCAAAATAGGAATTGAGTACCTCTACCTTTCTCCATGGCCTTGGGTGCCAAGTTCCCCACCCCATTTAGCAGCAAAGCAACATTTTCCTGGCCTTCCTTTAGCTACTGATGCGTGCACAGCAGCTCTTCTTCTCGCCCTTCACTTCCCTCACCAGACTTAACTCCCAATGGGCTTTGGCTCTCCTGACCCCATCCCTGCACTCTCATTGTCTCTATATTCCCTTCATCATCTGTCCTTGCTTCCACCTCTTTTATGCCTCTTTTTGTACTTCAGTTCTGTCAGGAGGGATTTGTTCAACCATATGGATCTCCTACCATCTTTGATTGGCTTAGTCCACAGCAAGAGGGATCATATTTGAACCTGCAGAAGGTGATTCTTAAAAATCCTCCAGTTCCCCTGGACCCCTCTTCTCTCTAGGATCTTCTAGGCATTAAATTCCTCCTGTGTCCTCTCCATGCCATGTGCATTAGTGTACATGCACTTCAGAAAAGCATCCAGTCATATGAATTTTCCAAAAGAGGTGTTAGATCTTTCCCCACCCTGCTTTTCTGTAGGCACTTTCTAGTTTGTGTGGATACCTTGGAGTAGACCCCTCCAAGCAAACCCTGTTTTTTCGGTTGTGACATCTCTCCTGTTCACATCATCCTGTACACTTTATTTGTTGCTCCAGTCCACCACCTCCTCATTTGCTTGTTAGTCATCCACATCCCTCCCCATCACACAACATTCCCATAAGCTAAAAAAGGGAGAAAAAATATGTCCCTCTGTTCCAGCACAGAGAGTAAAAACACTCCATATTTGAATTGGACTGAGAGGTAACTTCACTAGGATCACATAATGCATTTACCCAGCCATATGATAAAAATGGGAGATAGGAAACATCCTGTGCATGTCAGCATTTGAATGACAGATGACAACATTATATATGTATCTTTACCCACAGACAAAAAATGCCCACCAGAGGGAATGTAACTGTATAGACAAAAGAAACAGAACAATAAAAATTACGACAGTGAAGACTCCAATATTGTTTTATATGTCTTCTACTAGGGGATATGGTATGTGTGAACTGAAATTGTTCCACAATATGCAGTTCTATTATTGTTAAGTTTAGGGCAACACGTCTTTGTTTTAAAAGAGTTGAATTTTTTTAAATGCCTGCCTATGTGAAATGATTAATGCAGAGCATACTGTGTTAGCAGTAGAGTGAGGAGAGAATTAGAGCCTCTGCCAGTTCACCTAGAGGCATTTATCTTTTATTTTTTCCCCTGGTGCCCATGCTGAGCCTCAGGGTAAGCTGACACATTTTCTAATATAAATTAAGCTTTTTTTTTTTATGTGTGTTGAAAATCTTGAAGGAAATGAGAAATGTGTGTAGGCACCAATACCAGCTGCCATTGCGTGAAAGAAAGAGGTGACAATTTCCTGCAGATTCTGAATGATTGTCTTAATGGGGTTGGATCGGAGGTAACAAGCACAAAGATATTGCGCTGCCAGAAAAACAGGATCTGTTCTCCCCCCAGCCTCATGCAACAAGATGTAACATTTAGCTTCTGGCTCAACATGGCATCTCTTCACTGCTTTGATTTATTCCCACTTTTGCAAATCACTGTGGTATGCTACAGGAGATGCATTTAGAGCCCTTGTTATAGTTCATTGAGTAGCACTGCTGTTATCACCACCAGAGGAGAATTTCTCTTGCATCAAGACTGAGTGACCTAGAATAAAGGAAAAATAATAATAATAAAAAAAAAAGTGGGGAGGTTTGTTGGACGAGGATGAAACTGCATTTAGGCTGAATGAAAATCCCTTTATTACAAATACAATTTGAATCAAAATGGGAACTAGGAAAATTTGGCTTCCTGCCTTGTTTTGAATAACACTGAGCACACAGCAGCTATGATAATGTGAGTGCATATGTAACGACTCTATTATTATGTTTATATATGGAAACATCATTCACTGTCAGAGAAAATGAAAGATATTTTCATGGATTTGTCCATTCAGCTGCTTCAGCAGGAAGTGTTCAGCACTGTGTAGGAAAATATTATTAAATAAAATATAGTCATAACAGCACAGTCTCACCACATCCTGTGACAGAAAACTAATCATAGACAAGGATCATAAATATACAGATTAATTACTTTGGCTCTTACAATAAAAAGAGTGCTATTATAACGATTGAAGTTTTGTTATGATAATTTAAGTTTATTCACTAGGAATTGTAAATTGAAATACATGGGCTGATATGTTCTGGCTTTCCCCCCTCTCCATCTTCTCCAAAGTATGTAGTAGAAATTATTTTAGTAATTTTTTTCCTTAGTTTACACTAAAATATTGAAGAGAAACTGCCACTCTTAACAGAAAATCCATCATAGGATGTCTATGCCATATCAACACTATTACAAGGACTCTCCTGCTTCTTTTCTGCTTTTAGGTATAATCAAATGGCTTAGTGGAAATACTGTTAACTGCAAAAAAGTGACAAACTTTTCAAAGGTTTGAGTGCTCCTGATTAGCAGGAGATTTTATAAGAACTGCCTTAAAGGCAGCTTAGCTGCCTTCTGAAAAGTAATAAACTAAATGATATGGTAGATTTATAATCTCAACTGGTTAACAATTTCAGTGATTTTTTTTTTTTCTTGATGGAAAATTACCTGAATTTCTTCAGGAACAGAGAAAAGAAAAAGAAAAAAGTGACAATGCTTCCACCCAGCTCGCTTTGTAAATACAAAAAGATTATATGAAACATGCATAGCTAACCAAGTAATGAGGAATGCAAACCTTTGAGGGTCAAAGCAGCCTAGCAGGTGATGGGCTGGAAGGTGCAATACTTCGTGGTGCCTCCTGACACTTCTCAGGCAATCACATACCACGCGTGAAGTCACCTTGGTGACCACAAACAAGGGGAGGACACCCTATCAAGGACTGGCTGTCCTAACCCTTCCTAGTGCTGGGACCTGGCTGAGTTGAGTCTTTCCCACCTCAGTCAGATCCTCTATTCTGCAGCAGCAACTGACTCCTCCTGTGTGATCACTTAATTGTCTGAGAAACTCTGCACTTCTGCAGAATAAAACTGGGTGTCCATTTCATTAAAGCTGCAGCCATGTTTTTCAAGAATGTCTACTTACATGTTACTGAATACATTGAAATGAGAGTGGGCTGATGATTTGCATTTTAAAACTCTAACCAGTTAGGTCTATTTAACAGGAGTCTACTTGTCCTTCAACAAGTCATATCTTGCAGTGAAAAAAAAAAATCTCAATTACACAATGGGTCTTAATATATGGGAACAAATGTGTTAGTTGACATGGAAACACACTTTTTCTCAAAAGCAAGAAAGGACAAAAAAAGCTTAAACTCTTTAAAAGATATATTAGCATCCTTTCAGAATACACAGAAGGAAACAAAAGTTGTATAGTATAACGAACCACTCAAACCAGCATATTTTTTCAAAGGCTATCTGCTTCAAATATTTGCATCTATTATCTCTAAACAATAATGACTTCTAACATGGTAAGACATTTGTATTCATTGAGGATAAAAGCCCTGAGCCTGCCAATACTTACACATGTGCTTTACTAACTTCAAACAATCTTTTTACTATCCTAGAGGACTAAATATGGTTTCCTTTGAAGCTCATGCACAGAGGACTGATGTCAGGCTCAAGGCTGGGTCCTGAAGGCTGATCTCTATTATTCAGCTGTTGCACTACTAGGCTGTCTTGATACTTGTCTAGAGACCAATTCTCCGGTACAGTAATTCTGAATATGAAAGATAACTTACAATCACGCTCGCCTTAAGGTACACAGATAAGATTGCACTTATACACTCTAATAAAAGGCCTAGTTTTTAATGGTCTTGCAGCTTTTATTAAGGAAAAAAAAAAAAAAAGAAAAAAAGAAAAAAAAAAAAAAAAAAAAGGGGGCTTGGGGAGAGCTTTTATCTTCTTTTATTTTNTTTAAGGGTCTGCAAGCTTTTATAAAGAAAAAAAAAAAAAAGAAAAAAAGAAAAAAAAAAGAAAAAAAAAGTGGGCTTGGGGAGAGCTTTTATCTTCTTTTATTTTGGCCAAATGATGAATATGCAGATCTGAGCATTTTATTCTGTGGATATATGCAAATAAGGAGGAGAGGAGGCAGATAAGAGCCTGTTCTCTGAGACAGAATTCCTGGCCTTCAGTGTACTGCTGACCATTCCCCAGTATCACTGCCTTAAACACTGAACCTTCTGTGCCCTTGCCTGAGACAGGTTCTTTGCACAAAAGCAACATTTTTCCTCCTGCTGCTGTCTAAGGCTGCAAAAACCTTCACAGAAATCATTACTGTCAAAAAACTGAACTAAATGGGACTTTGTGAGCAAAGATAAGGATGTGTGCACAAGCCCAAGCTAACACACAGTAGTTGCAGTGTGGATGCACACAGGAAATTTGCAGATACCTATCTGCTTTAGATATCACACACACAATTCTCTCTTACTGTAACAAGCACAATGTATTTGTTCTCATGTTTCTAGGAATTCATCAAGGTTTAAAAAAGAAAAGACAAATTCAAAAGGTCTCAGGCACATAATCAACCTGCAACATATCACACTTATTAATTATACATTACCATACAACTACATTACATTTAGATAAAAATGTTTATATTGAAGAATGCCCACTATTTTCTCATTACTATTAGTAAAATATCCATGTAATTTTCTGAGTTTTTGTGCTACTAAGAAAATTCAGAGGGCTATGCAAAATGCATACCAATGCAGAGTTAGCCATTTAAGATCACCCTTTTTTAGATTCCTTACCACACTGGCAAGAGGAAGATAGTTAAGAGGCACAGTTGGACAACTTTGAATTTAATATCAAAGGTTTAAAGACGAAACAAACAAATGTATGCTGTGAAACTGGTACACTGAAGTTACTTCAAATACAAATCATGGGGAGAGCAGATAGATTTGACTGAATTGGACTTTGTGTAATACAAACATGCCCAAGTACAATTTCTCTGACAGGAATGTACATCAATTATTTTATTATGTGTTTGGCATTACAAAGATGTTTCTATAGTAAGAAACATCATGCATAATAACAAATGCTGGCCCCCCAACATCTTTGTAAGCAAGTCCATCATCCTTCCATAACATTGTGCTTTCATAAAGGAGCCTGAAAATGCTTTAAAAATGATCTGCTGCTGGGAGGTGCTGAACTGAAAGTGCTTTTAGCCAAACTAAAAGAAACTGTATTTGCTCAGCATTCTGCAGAATCAAAACTTTCGAGCCCAGACAACAAAATTAACCAGAATTTTTTGCCAAAATGAGGACAGTAGAATTTGTGTGTTAGTCAATACTGGTGCTGAATGATATATTGCAAATATTGAACACTGAACTTCAAAGAAAAAAAAAAATTCTAAACTGTCTGACTTATTTATAATGAAATAGCCATTGCTAAGCTACATGCTGATTGTCCTATTGCTATAAATATAGATAGCCATGAATAAAGTCTAAGTGGAGTTCAAAATGCTTTGAATGTATGTTTTCTCACAATGTCATTATTAGGTGGAAAATTTATTACTTCCAGTTTTAGTTGAGGAATTGAGTCACAGAAATGCTAAGTGGTTTGCCTCAAGCTCTCAAAAGAATGTCAGGACAAGGATTAAACAGGCTTTCAGGACCATAAGCTTTCAAAGCTTTCAGAACCAGGCTTTCAAAGACCATAGCTTGAACTGTTACAGCAATCTCCCTCTTCTATAGACTGTATTACATATATTTGACATGACCCTTAAAAATATGTGTGAGCTTTCTGAATGAAAAAAAACTGATTTGAATAATTTTCTGTTCTATTGTTATTTGAGCAGCATGGTTTGAAAGGCAAGTGTTTTGATTCTCAGGACCAGTATGATTCATACTTGTTTACCCCTAGAATTCTATCTATGATACAAAGCATGTACATGAAAAGTAGCTCCTCTGGCAGACAATGAATGATTTCTGTGTTAAAATAGGAGATCTAAAACATACCAAAAAAAATCAGAAAAGAAACAAGGTTTGGGGTTATTACTAAGAAATATTATTAAATATCTGAACATAGATTTTGATGCTGTACTCAAGCCTGATCCTACTCTGAGCAAAGAACACAGGAAAATGCTTGTTGTCTCCCATAACAGGATCCAGCTAAATACCAGACAGCACAGCATTGTACTGGCAGGAAAGCCAAAATTTCATTTTCAGGTAGGGCAGATCAGAAAATTTTCAAGTATTAAATCTCCTCTTTAAACAATTTTTGTCAAGAATATACACTAAAAATAATAAAGCTAGGTAAATAAGCAACATTCTGCTTCAGCTTCCTGGGATGCACTCATCATCTTTATGACCATTTTGAGGCAACACCACATTTGTTTGCTTTCTGATTTCTGTCACCTTGTCTGTACTTAAAGAATTTTCTAAGATTGCAAAGGGGTACCCAGTTATTTCTTATGTCTATCCTCTATTAACAGTTTAAAATAAATTCTAACATAACCAGATATGAAGTCTTCATCATGACTCTTTATCACTTCACTTACTGGCTCCATAGTCACCCAGACTAATGTATTTGGTTATTGCCCAACTTAAAGTTATATTAAAGCTGTGTCTGAAATAATATTATTTACAAGAGTAAATTAATTACCTCTCATTCTATTCTCTAGTATTTTCTATTATATTAATGCTAGGGAAGGAAGGATTTAGAACACTTCACCCTCTGCAGAAGTAATCAGAAAACATTTATGAACATTTGCAGTTGTGATGGGAAGAATAGAACAGAAGGCATTTTATTATGCTGACTTTCTCCTATTTCTTTTGATTGGTGTTAACTAGTGTACAAAGATCTAAGGCTTATCAGAGGAAAAGGGATCTATGCATTTTCAAAATTGGCTTTTAATAGAATAAATTTGAGGGGGGGAAATGTCATTCATGCCTTACTATGTAAGTTCAACTCCACTAGCTGCCAGCACCACAAAGCACTGGAGCATACTGTTAAGATGAGGAATGAAAACTATTCTAAAAGACAATATCAATCTAGAAATTCAGTCATTGAAAGCCTGCTTCATGAACTGAAGCTAATTAATGCTTGCATGTAGGGTTGAACCCAAACCATCAGAATTATAGCAGCTCCACAGCTGAATTACTTTTTTAGTATGCTGCCACTTAAAATTCCACCCAGTCCCTTTAAAAGGATGAAGCACATGATTAAACTGTGATATGGGAAGGGAAAAAATGAACAATTAAAGTAAAAATCTCCCTAAACCCAGAGATTACCTAAGATATTTAAATACATAATGACTTTATATTGCAAAAGTGTTTTCTGCAAAAAACATCCTTTAATTATTTTCATAGAGTTACTCCTTGTACATCCCTGTTTAGAAGATCTAGAAAAGGCATTTTTGTCAGCTCAGTCTTATATAGCTGCTTCAAGTAAAGGACTTGAATATCCAAGTATCAAAGTCCAATGACAGCATTGACAGTGTGAACTATGCCATTTTTTTAAGCAGAATGATTTTTGTGTCTGGAAGAATATAAATATGAACATATTAAAATAAAAACCAAGGGTAGACTAGGCAGACCCCTTCACCTTAGGAGGAGGAAAAAAGCACAGACCATTCTTAAGATAACTATGATTCTACAGTATTTGCAAGTTATTTTCACATTTAGCAAAATGATTTTAACTTGGGACATTGTCCATGACAGTGCTTTCACAAACTTTTATGTTTCGTTTGCATTCCTAGCTGCTCTTGCTTGGATACTTTGCTTTGTGAAATAGACAAGAGTAAGATTTCAGTGTGTGTTTAGGCTGGGAGAAGATGATCAGATGAATATGGCTATAAAGCCCACATCTGCTAAAGTCTCTAAATGATGTTACAGCTGCTGAAAATCATAACATTTAGTTGTCTGGGTTATCAACTACATCAAAATTATATTTAGAACTGGATTTTTCATCAAATGCATGGGATCATCAAAGGTAACATTTCAAAAGGAATTGAGTTAAGAGACTAAATCACATTGACTTTCAATGTGATGCAGGCATCCATGTGACATAAATATGTGACATATATAGATTATTATTTTCAATACTAAGCCATGTCAAAGGCATGAGGGCTTTCACGGTGTTGGGAACCAGCACACTGTAATTGGAGAGATGTCAAAGGAAAGGGAGAAACAGAGGGAGTGCCAGAGGGGGCACAGCATTTCCAGAGGCCATTGTTCATTGAAGCATAGTTCTTCCTTCTACCAGGAGTAGACGGAAGTCTTACTCAGGCTGCCTTGTGGGATTATTGTCTTCTTCCTGATGTTGCCTTTGTTGTGACATGCAAACTGAGTCAGCTTAAGAGATTCAAACCAGCATGGCTTTGGCAATCCTCTGTCATAGTCAGAAGAGATGAGCAGTCCCTTAGTGGAGCAAACACGGACAACAAGGCCTTGTTCAGTGGCAGAATGAGTGGTAGGGCAACATGAGCTGCAGGAGGCTGTAAAGTAGGTGGAGGCCCTAGCAATAATTCTTTCTCAGATATGTCACACAAGGAGAAGGAATATTAACATGGCAGCAGCTCCTGGACAGATGTTTCAGATCTCTGAGGCCCATAACTGTCCCAGATGTGAATGAGTTGTTTTTGTGCACAGCACAGGGCATAGAGCTGCCATGCCTGGCTATAGAAAAGTGATTGCAGATGTCTACTGGTAATTCAAGCAGGTAATGTTCTTTTCAGACTCATATTCAGGACAACATCATCACTGCAGCTCAGGACTTAGTACAGCTTACTCAGAAACACGTTTCCCTGATGAATCATTGATTTTGAAATAGCTTTCTATCTGGCATCACACAAAGGAAAGTTTTGCTTCTGGTGATGTCTTTAGTTCTGAAAAAAATTATATAACATGTAGAAAATTGATAGGAATTTTTACTTGGGCTTCAAGACAACCAAAGGACTTAAAAGCCTAAGTTCTTGAGCTCTTCAGTTTGTCAACCCTTCTTGAAATTCTAGGCTGCCCCTCCTTCTGAGCTGGATCTAGTTTTCTCTGTCTGTACACACTGGGAATCATGGTAGATATCAAAAGAGATTTAGAAGTGACCACCTTGGCAGAAGGGAGAGGTCCTTAATTGATTTTGCTGTGAGCAGTCAAAAACTAATGTCTATGGACCCTCATGTTGATTACCAGTAGCTGTATCTCAAAGGTTGATGGAGAGCTTCTTGAACTACAGTGGAAGTACACAGGTAGCAGACAAGTCAGAACTCCCAAAGCTGAGAAACAGAACCAAGGCAGGTGTATTGGATGCAGCTGTGGATCCCACCATGTGGCCAAAGACACATTGATACTGAAGCCAGATAAGGTGATGCTGATAAGGGCTGTGACCCTGATACATGTAGGTTTAGACTTGAGAAAGTCTACCTAGCCTCTCTCTGTTATGGATCAATAATCAAGTTATGTATACTTGTGCAGCTGCCTAGAAGAAAACGTTCTCTCCTCCTACCAGTTCAAAACAATGAAAATCATGCCCAGAATGGAGGACAGTGGTGTATGCTGGAAGTCTCTTCAGGTTGGCTTGGAAACCACCTGTGCTTCTGGGGCAGGCAAAATTCCAAGAGCTTAGTTCACATTGCTTAGTTCACTCTACAGATGACCAGCAAATGAGATGCCCGTTTATTTCCTATAGGATCCCCAGTAAAAGGCAGATGTCCTGAGAATAGCAAGAATGAAGTGATCAGAACTTCCAAACACCAGATCTTGATTCAATTAAAACATGACCATTCAATTGCAATAACCTCTGGGGCAGCATTTGGAAGAGCAGGTTGAGGGAGGTGATCCTTTCCCTCTGCTCAGCACCAGTAAGACACATCTGGAGTGGTGGGTCCAGGGCTGCGCTACCCAGAACGAGAGAGATACAGACTTACCAGACTCAATCCAGCACAGGACCACTAAAATAATTATTGATCTGGAGCATGAGAGAACAGGCTGAAAGAGCCTGGAGAAGAAAGGCTCACAGGGATCTTATCAGTGTCTTTAGTACCTGATGAGAGAAAATGAAGAAAACGAGACCCAGACGCTTCTCAATGGTTCCTAGAGTCAGGACAAGAGGAAATGGGCACAAACTGAAACACAGTCTAGATTATCTCAACGACTCCCTTCCAACCTAAATGATTCCGTGACACTATAAAGACATTGCTGTATTTCCTGTTTGCAATTTTACAAGTCTCAGGGTAAGTTTCTGCCTTTTCATTATTCTACATAAAGCAGCACTCGGGAATACTGTACCTGCAGAGAAAAAACAGGGACGAAAAGTAAAAATGTAATCTGATTTATACTCAGTCTGACGGAAAAGAGCTGGAGCCTTTGCCAATAACCTCCATCCTACACAGTATTCTCAATGGTGATGTAATTCAGTGTTGAGCTACTTACCAAAAATAAGATTTTTGCTTTCTGATGAAAAACAACACTCTAGTGTCAGTAATTGTCATGTCTCATTTGAGATACCAAAGCCACCGTAGAAGCTGGAAATGTCATTTGTTTAGTGGGGAAATGGGGCCATGATAATCTACAGCAATTTTGGAAAACAAGGAAGATGTGTTAAATTCAAAGTTGTGCTGTCCAAACTAACCTTAGCAATTCAAATATGGGTCTTGGCAGAGGACCTACATGACTCCTCAGAGAAAACCTATTATAGATCTCAAAGAGGAAGCTTGTGTACCTCCTCTCAAAGAGGAAATGACTGGTTAAGGATAAGACATTGTCAGATGTGCTTATAACCACGCCAGCTGAGTGCCTTTCTAACTATATGAAATAACTCATATACTCACTGCCTAAGAAAATATTTTGTGAGGCAGTTATCAAAGAAAAACAAGAAATAGTTGCAGAATATAGTTTATTCAAAATATTTGAAAAGTACTAATTGTTTTAGCTTGTAGTATTTGCATTTTCTACTGATTATTAGAAGGGTACTAAAAAATGAAGTAGCTAAATTTGACCCACTCTGATGCTTGGACTCATAAAATGCAAGAGACATGGAGAATAGTCATTAAAAAAAACAGCCTGGAGTTAATGAATGGATATTGGCAAGCTCTATTATTCCTGAAAAATAAAAGTCACATTAAATGTTTTTCTAGTCCCTGTATCAGCTGTATCTGTTCCACAACCTGCTGCTATGACTAGATGGAACTTGCAGATGAGATGCTTTGATATTACTGATATTCAGACATATATCTTGACACACCACCTTCCAAACCAAGTCCTTGCACAGAGATCTCCTCAAGTCTCTAAGGACTTCTTTTCCAGCAGTGTCACATAATTGATTCCAGGCTTCAGTAATATCTACAAAGGTATTTAGACCCTGTGCAGCCCAGTTACTGTGGGTTTAATCAAAAGTAGTCTCCATTTCTCTCATACCAAATATAAGCCAGTTCACCCCAAAGTCTCCTGATGTCCTATTTCCACTCTTCTTATGATGTCTTGGTTCACTACTGTGGTGCTACAAGTCAGTGAGCTACTTACCCAGGTAAAACCCATGTCTTGGCTTCCTGCTGATTTTAATTCCTTTTTGAGGTCTTTTATTTGACAAAGAACCAAAGTTTCCAAGGCACTCAGAGCAATAAGCCTTCAGTCTTGGCTGGATCTTCTCCAATACTCAGATGTCCTTCTAAATCACAGCCAGATCCAAGCTTTCATATGCTCCTCATTTTACAGCTTCAGTCCTAGTAAACTCCTCCTTTCCTTCAAATACTTTCCAAATTCTTTCTGCTATCAAATATATGGAGTCTTTGGCAAGTGCTTTCCAATCTCGATTCACTTTACTCTTAGCAGAGGGAGGAGTAAGAGCTAAAGCTTCCAGTGTGGACCTTCCGTGACAGAATGAGGCCTGGGAAGGCCTGGGGAAAAAACCTTCTTAAAATGTTTTTTCCTAGCAATATTTTTTTTCTGATCACTGTGCTCCTGTCTACTCATATAATCAGTTTATCATTATCACCTTGGACATCTAATTGGGCCTCATCCCCAACCTTTGTTTTGCAGATCTGTCTGCACAAGATCTCTAAGTTACTTTTTCATGAATACAGCTAAAATTCTCATCCAATTCTTAAGTCTTCATATTTTGCGAAATTAAACAACCTTCCCTCTGGCTTTTATAAATGCCTCCTTGCACCACTTGCCATATCCATCCTCCAACACATATATCCCTCCCTCTTGCTTTGGCCTAATCCCTCCTCTCTTTACATCTTCCACTGCTTCACCTTTTATATTGCAATATATTCCACAAACTCTCACATTCACTTGCCTCTGTACAAATATTTCTGAGGCTGCTTCCTGGAAACTTAGTTATTATGAGAGGCTGTGGTTCATGAGAGCAGCCCATGTTTCAAAGAAGCACCTTGATGTTTCTTCCCCTCTGCCCTCCCTGTAAACATCAGCAGAGTTCTGTCACTGTACCCTTCTTTTGTGATTCTATAGGAAAAAAGCTGCCTTCCTGAGACCACAGCTTGTCATGCTGACCAGTGCTAACTCCGAATCTTCTTATTCTCCTAAATCTATTAGCATCCACTTCCACCTATTCTTTTGGACTCACGTGGCAAGGTTTCCCTGACAGAGGTCACATCTTCTGCTGTGCTAGTACAATTTCTGATGTGCTACAGTTCAGCTGGGAGCCTTTGGGTGTAACTACAATACAAAAAATCCATTTTAAGCTTTGAATACAACATTGTATCTATTTAATATACAGGCCTAAACAGATGCATTCATTAGCAGTCCAAGAGGAGCTGTGGCTCTAAATAAATTTCAAACAAGAATTCCACAAATGAAGAGCCAGAAAATCTGTCTCAATCCACCTCCATTTTCAGATCACAGTATGACAGAATATATCTGGAAGTGAGCAGTTCACTGTTTCATTTTTGAAGACTTTAGAATATTTTTGTTTAAAATCAAATCAAACTAACAAGACATAAAAGAATTAAAGAGTATTCACACCTTTTAGGAATCAGTGCTGTCACCACAACTTTAACAGAACTGTAGCAATTTATGCCAGGTAAACCCTCAGAAAAATATATTTATTTTAAAACCTCACACTGTCGATTAGGAGAGCAATGTCTTGCTGATGATTTGATTATTTCTGTTTAGCACATCTCTTAGTCTGGACAGAGAAATCATTGCAGTTACCTTTACTCTCCCTACATAGGGAGAGTACTCAGTACTACAGCAGTGGTGGTTGCCTGCCCCCTTAGAAATGCATGATCAGAATCTGTGGTTATTACAGCACCTTAATGATAGAAATAGGTTATGGTTCAAACAGAGGTGCTACGTTTTATTTTGCCAGCTGCATTAGATGCAAAAAGCTGACAAAATCTGTTAATTAACTGTTTTATTTTAAAACCAGATTTTTAAATCAGTTTCTTCACCCTTTCCTTAGGAATATACAAATTCTGACATTGACTTCTTAGGAGCTCCCAACTATGATGAACAACCTACCCTTACGAGTGGTATATTCAGCAAACCTGAACTTCCAGGTTTTACTGCTTGGATTTTGCTTACTGAATCTTCCTTTCTTGCTTACTGTAAGCGTCTATCATTGACCTTCTGCTTTTTATTTCTTCTAGGCAGAATATATGGCATTCGTATTCTGGCAGCCTGACTCAACATAAGGACATTCAGTCGAGTCAGTAAACTTTTTGGTCCTTGTTAAAGACACAGCTGTTCACTCATCGTGGAACAAGAGTGGCACCCAGTGGTCACAGAGCTTGGCCCAACATTCACGTCCCGAAGTTTCTGCCTTCTACCTTTATAAATCCCCTTTCCACGTACTGAAGACAGAAATCCTTTCATGCTCGAGCTCCCAGACCCAAATCCCACCTCTGGACCTGAAGGACAGAAACCAGGGAACTGAGGCTAAAAGGTTTCCTCTCTGTCATCTTTTTTCATGTCACATTTTCTGGGACCATAAACAATCTACCACAGCTATGAGCACTTATAAAGGGTATAGCTTATTTCTGAGGGATCAGGCAGCAATTGATTTGCCTGACACAAGCAAGGAAGATGAGGAGTTCAAGGACCTCATCTAATTCTAACACATTGTTTAGTAGTCCAGATGAGGTAAACACATGTTTTTAAAGTGTCCTGCAAAACACTTGTGGCAGCAGGAAAGGAAAACCTGGGGACGTAGCCTGTTTTATGATCTCCCCTCGTGGGGGACATACAAGGCTCTGTGCCACTCCTACTCCATGGGTGGGTTTAACAAGACCATAAATTAACTACTGCAAAGGAGGCACAGCTGGAAACGTGGTGAGGCGATGAACAGTGACCTGTATGCTCCTCAAAGATTTAGGTAATTTTGTATTTATTTTCTACGATCAGAGTCTAAAAATCTGGGTTCCAATTGATGTGGTATATTGTATTTTTAATTAATATCTTCGTGGGAGCTGTTGCAATTGACAAAGGTTTCCATATTTTTAACTTGGGGATACTTAAGGCTTAAAACTGGAACATCAGAGCACCTAACTAGGATTCAAACAACTATTATCCTAAAGGGAACATTCTCCAACACAGACACTTGGATGTTGGGTGAACAAGACCAAGCTCACTGAAATACCAATATTTCACAATGCCTTAAAATTCCCAGTGATAAATGGATGGAAAGTGAAGCTGCTGGTAGTACTGAGTCTGTGGTTTTAAGTCCTACTTGCAAGTGTGAAAAACCCCATTTCTACAGAAGCCAGCAGACAATGTAAATAAGAGCAGTCTTGATTCTCATCATTCCTGATATTCCTCAAATTTTAACCCAAAATTTGCATTAACTGGTATTTCTTATAAATGCCCTACCACCTAAAAGGGCATGATCAATTGAAAGTAAAAATTGTCAAGTAAAAATAAACTTTCTTGTGTGGATGGCTACAGCTAGAGCTTTACAATGTGACCTGAGTTGATTAAGTGGCTCATGAATAAAAAGGCACATCAGAAGAACTGAGCATTAAAAGAAATTCTAATACTTTAAAATAAATATAATGAATTTTAGCCATCTGTTGTGACGATACAGAAAGCCATGGATCTTTGTACTTCCTGAGTTATGTTAGGGAGGAACTCAGCAGTCTGGACAGAAATTTCTGCCAGATTTTTGTTAATGTGAAGCCTTTATTCTTTGACTATTTAGTTTATGCTACACACTATTATTGCAATGGTAACAAGAAAAACACTGTTCCTGGTCAAAACGTGGCCTGACAAACCCACAGTGGTAGGCTGACATAAGTAGGAAGATTTCCCCCACAACTGAATTACTTGGCTCTACCAGAAAAAATAGCTGAAGTAATATTCAGGTTTATTTCACATTGAGTGTAAATATTGAAGAGAGCAAAATATATAGCTCAAACTAGGGACTCTAAGATGTATCACCTCCACTACCAAAGAGCAAGAAACCATATTACAGAGCCTGTAAAGAGTTAATACTGAAGAGGTTTCATAACAGTTTTGTACTTTTTTTGCATCTCATGACTTCTAAAATTACTGTGACTACACAAATGAACATCTCTCTGCTGTTACATTCCTTAAACTTCTACCCATTTGCTAATTTATTTTCTTCAATATTTTATTTGGTCACAAAAGTCTTCCTGAGAGAGTGCAGTCACTATGTTTGTTTGTGCAGTGCCTGGTGCAATGGGCTCCTATCATCTATTTAGGACCCTTATGAGGCAGTGTAACAGAAAAAATAAACATTTTCTTTTAACAAACAATAGAAAACAGTGTCTTTGAGAGCAAGCTGAAGAATAGAGGCCTTGTGGTATGAAAATACTTCTAGCAGGGTGGAAAATACAAGATTTTCTGTCTCTAACCCCTTTTGGGTGTTACATTTCCTTATCATTTTACAATGTAATCTGGGCATTCACATCTTGTCATCTTATTTACCTTAACTTGATGTAAAACAACTGTCAAATAGATTTTTCTGTCTCAGGATTGAATGGAGTGTGGCATTTCAAGAGCATGGTGTGGATCCTGTTTTTCACAACACAATGCCATAATATAAAATTAGTAACAATATTCCCAAGCAACGAAATATTTAGCTCAGTAAGACTGTACTTCCTTTTAGAGGAAGTTATTTTTAAATTGTAAAAACCTGAAGACAGGACCAGTAAATAATTAGTATCTATGAATGAGCTCAGCAAGTCTTTAAAATTAACTTCCTACTGATGAACATGCTTTTTCATTATTACAGACACAACTTTGGTTTCAACCCTTGCAATGCTGGCAGGTGAACCTGAACTGAAGCTGCAGCCAAGAGAAGAACTCCAACTGATCCCATGATGGTGTCTCTGCAAAACCAATCTCAGAACCTGACCCTGAGCTTCTTCAGATGCTCAGTTTAGCTTTCACAGATGTACCTGATCTGTGGAATTTGTGCTGAACGTTTCATTGGCTTCAAAATTAGCAGGCTCTGCATGTAAGGTTAAGACACAATTGAATGATGAAATAAGCAGATGGTGGATTGCTGCCGTTCCCAAAATAAAACATTTGTCCAGCACTCCAAAATTCTGCATTACTTTGTTTATGATTTTTTTCCAACTGCTCTCACCCTGGAGGAATGAAAGAAAATAGATCAATAACTTCACTAGCAGATTCTTGGGTGAGGTTCCAGTATAAAAATGGAGTTGTCCGAAGTCTGGAAGGTCATTAAAGTTTTATTATTGCTATTTATACAAGTGCTCTCCACATTCCATCCTTTTTCTGCATATTTAAGGACTGCCTTGATTGTGGTGCTCATAATCCCTTGTTGTTAAAGGAGTACCTTTGTGGTAAGGAATCAGAAATATCTTCCGGGGACAACTCCGGCACATCAAAGGACAAAGAGACTGGAGAGTCCCAGGGTGGGTGGCAGGCATCCACATGAATGGAAAAATTCCTTCCAGCTTCCTTCTCTCACATCTCTTTTGTGAACTTTGTTAGGACCATAAGAAGGAAGTTCTCTTCCTGCATGCCTTACCTAACTTGCATAAAAGGCCTGGAATAAGCAGAATAAACAGATGAAAGCTTGGAAGGCTCACTTTTCCTCTTGCAGAATATGCAAGACTTAGTTAGAGACACTTTCTAGAAATGACCAGCTGTTGTGGTTTAAAACCAGCTGTAAATTAAGCTCCAATCAGCCATTTCCATTGCCCCCACCCTCCTCTAATAAGAAAGGGACAAAAGGCAGAGATTATGTTTTGAGAAATTTACTGGAAAGACAGCAATTAAATAGGGAAAACAAGCCACAACAGCAATAATACTAATAACAACAGGGCATAAAATAGGATGATTGCACACAAAACATTCCTTGCAGAAGTCTGACTGAACCAACGTTTCGATGGTCAGCGACGTGGTCTGAAAACATTTCAGCCGTAAACTGCAATTGTTATTTTAGCAAGCAATTTTTCTACCAAAAAGTTTCCACAGGTGAAAGTATCAGCAAAGATTACTGGATTTCATTCAACTATTTAATTATACATCTATTATAGTTTGTTATTACAGTAAGAGTTATGACCACATGAAATAACCTAGAAACTTTTATGCACGGGCATCTAATCAAGAAAAAGTCTGGACTTCTAAACTATGTCAGAACAATACTTGCATACAAAGACTGAGGGGATTTGAGGCTGTGAGATGAAAAAGTTCAGCCTTGGTCACAATCAAGTACAAAATGCATTCTAAATAGTCTAAATACATAAAACAATGTTCTGACATGACATTTTTTACATAGAGAAAAACTTAAATTGGCATCTTTTTTTGCTTGAGCTAAAACAGCCTCAATGCCTCAGCTGGTCATAAAGCTGATTGATCCCATGCTATTTTCATACTTGCTTCTCCTGAGATGCTGCCTATATTCCTTCAAATTTTTTTTCAGATTTTAAGCAGAAAAATCACCATTATATCAATTTCTTGTAAAGCCCTTTTGGAATTGATCTACTATCATATGGCTAGTTGCAAGTATAATTTTAAATCTCACATTTTCACCAACAGGTGGAGCTTACATTTTATATTTAATTTATAATAACTTTAAATTCAAATAATATATATTAAAATAATTCAAATAATATACATTAAAAAACCTCACAGACTCAAAACTTCAGTGTTTCAGATAAGACTAGGACCATGGGAGTTTATTCCAATATTCCACTGCAGGCAAATAAACCCTAGGCGAAGTCTTTTTCTTACTGACACAAGTTGAAAAATTCCCTATATTTTTAATTACTGAGTAATTAGACTCATTTTTGCTTTTCTGTAAATGTGGTTCCTCCTATTATATTTTCTCTCCTGTTGATACCACCTTTTCCCAGGTTTTTCTGCATGTATTATTTATCTCACACACATAGGTTTCAACTGTAATAAACTTTATTGATCTCAAAACTGAACCCACAGCTGTAAAGAGATATTTATGCAAATATTGTGTATCAGCCTTCTTCACAGGACAACACTAATATGCATTACAGCACCTGCTGTTATTATTTAACTGGAGTAGGCTATTGCTGGTAGAAGCTGTCTAATGTAGAAAACTATTTAGAAGTACTCCCATTATTTCTCCTGAGTGAGAAATTATGTTTTGCAAATCCTTTAATGTCCTTATTTCTTTGAATCTACCTAGTAATATCCTTTATTACCTCTGGCTTTTTAGTAACAGTCTAGCTTCCAGGAAATATCTTCTTAACATTGTTTCAGTCATAATAACATGGGACATTACAGACAAAATTTAAAAAGAACCTTAAAATCAAATACTTGTTTAAAAGTGCAGTGGAGAAGGAAACTTCCTTAATCCACTGTGACAGAAGATATCGCAAAAATACTCTGCCAAAATGGCTTTTGGTGGCACCAGTGTATCTTATGCCGAACAAAACAAGAAAAAGCCTTAAGAACACATCCCTAGATATAAATATACCTGCAAATATATGCAAGCACACGCACTTACATCATGCAATTACGCATACGAACGAATACTAAATCCGCTTATCCACTAACAACTTCCCACAGCGCCCAGCCCGGCCCCCGCTCCCACCGCGCATGCGCACGGCGGGATGCGCTGGCGGCCCCGCCTCCCCCGCGCGCAGCCAGGTAAGGCGCTGGGAAAGGCGCTGAGAAAGGCGCTGGGAAAGGCGCTATCACAGCCGCATGCGCAGCGCCGCGCCCCTTTCTCTTCCGGGTTGGCGCCCGCTGCGCCCCGTTAAGAGCCGCGGCGCTGCCGGGACACCGCTCTGAGCTTCCTTTTCCTGATGTTGTGGGCCTGCAAAACAACAGGAATAAATCTGGANGGACACGGGAATTAAACACGTTCTGTCCTTACTGGTGTTGGGGAGTCATTGTGCTTACTGACTCTTCTCTAAAGTAATGAAAGATTGACAGCGAGTACTTGGGAGAAGGCTTGGTTTTACCTGAGGCTTTGGCAGATCGGCAAATCGGACTTGCCCAAATACCCCGAATTCGTGCCTGGCATAAACACTGCATCCGAAAGTCAAAGTAGTGATGTTTAGAGTTTAGGCCTCCTATAATGATTTGTAAATCACGCCTTGGTTTGTGAGCTTAGGAGTGTTTTTAATATTAATTTTAATTCGTTGTCTGTAATAGAATAATCTTTTCAGTGTCTCTCTAGGAGGAAGGAATGAGAGTTTTGTCTCATGGCTGCTCCAGGAAAGGTGGCAGCTTTCCGTCTGCCTCCCCTGCCAACTATTGGAGAGATTATTAAACTCTTTCGCCTTAAAGCACTGAAACAGCTTTCCCAGAACTTTCTACTGGATTTGCGATTGACAGGTTAAATATTTCATTCTAATATTTTTAGCTAACGTGGAACACGTATCCCAGTTTTTGTCAGAATCCAGAGTATAGCTAAGGAGATGATGTTTGCATAATAGCATTTGTCAGAGTAATGGCAGCTCAGTGGTAAACGTTTATAATAAAGACCTCTTTTAACAGTAGTTTTAGGTTGGATTAATTGCTTTTACTTACTCCTCAAAAATAGGTTTCTCTATAAATTAAAGTGCAATTTTTCTTACATAGAAACGATATTCCTATATAAAATATGGGTTATTTACTGAAATGCAAAAAATCTAAACCACAGTAGTACTTGTATCATTTGGGAACTATTTTGGTTTATAAGTTTGACTTAAAAATTAGCATTTTTTCCAGATTATTCTGTATCGTAGAAAGTATGTAGCACAGCATGCAGTTTACAGTTTGCTGTGTGCTGTAGGTAGGAGAGTAATTTGTCTCAGTTTATGACAAGTGTAGCTTTTTTGAACCAGTTGCATTGTTCTGAACAATTCATTTTTTTCCAGCTTTGTGTCAGCAGTGGGTGACAAAGCTGGTGCTGTTCTGTCAATCAGGGGTGGGTGTCTTCTCTGGCACAGTGGTGGCTAGATTTTGCATTTAGAAATGCAGTACAGTTTCATGTAGGTATTGATTTGATTTTGTTTGACAGTTCAGACTGATAAAAATTCAGAACGTGAAACTCAGTTCCACTTCCTGAACCAGACTCCTACCCCAGAGTAAAGATGTCTGCATGCCTTTAGTGAAACTTTACAAGTAGACAGGTCTTTGGATATTTTTTATTGCATACATAAGAGATCATGGAGTGAGCAGCATAATTTCTGTCAGTATCTTCTCTCCATGCTTCCCAAGGATCCCTTCATTTCACTAGCTAAATTTTCTAGTCCTTAATCTGTCTTCTTTAGTGTCTATAATACTTTCTAATGTTGTACCATTTCACTTAGAGGGTTTTCCTTCCTCACTTTTCAACTGCCCTGTTTCTATAGCTGCCAGTTGCCTGTGTTCCAGCTCTTCTTTAGTCCAGTTTCTCCCTCATAAAATAGCTCTGTTCATAATATAATCTTCATAGAGCTTTACTGTATCTCTCTTACCTCTTAAATTGCCTTGAAATAGGCTTGCTGTAGTGAAATACCTTTATAAGGACAAGTAGTGAGACTAGGATGTTGGACACAAGTGCTTGCTTGCAGCACAATAGTACTGCTAGTGTACAGATGAGTGATATTTTCTTTTTATTTGATTCTGTAATGAGCACAATAAATACTAAAGACATAAAACTAAAAATAGCCTTTTTAAATAGCTCAGTGTATCTTGTAGTATGCAACAAATCTGAATTCTGTGCAGTCTGGTGGGTGCATCATTATTTAACTGGGATGTGTCACTGTTCATGTCTGTTCTGAGATAAGCATGCTTGTGCTTCTGTAACAATAAACAATGAGGGTATCTTGGTGAGCTGAATCTCCTGGAAAATAAAGGCTTAGTATGTTCTTTGTGTCTTGCAGACAAGATAGTGAAGCAGGCTGGTGAGCTGAAAAATGCCCATGTTTGCGAAGTGGGCCCTGGGCCAGGAGGAATTACCAGATCCATTCTCAGTGCTGGTGTTGAACAACTCCTTTTAATTGAAAAAGATGCTCGATTTATTCCAGGATTGCAGGTACCAGCTGGAGAATAATTTGTGTACATATAACCACAGCATGGAATAAGAACATTCTGAAAACTCAGAGAGATTGCAGGTGTCTTATTGGAATCTCAGCACTGAAAATAGGTTTGGTTCTGTGGCAAAAACCAGAGCTATAATTTGCTTGAAGACATACAGTATCACAATTCATTGTTCCAGCTTTCTCATAGGCCCTTTAGGACCTTATCCTGCTACTGAGTTACTGCCAAGGCTTGTTGGTTTTGTGGTTTCTCTGAGACATTTCAGTTGCATTTCATCATGCTGGTGAAATCATAATTTGAAGGCTGAATGCGATGTCCTTATGTATGGTCTTCTATTTCATTTTAATCCTAATAATTATGCTTTATAAAATTGGGAAGGTGTATCTCCAGTTAATATAGTCAATGTGGGTTAACATCCAGGTAGAGAAGAATAAAGCAAGCATCTATTTTACATTTTTAAAAAACACTCTTAAGCTTTTTTCCCTTTCTTTTAAAGTTGGAATTAGTTCATGAGTCATTGTGGCATTTTCAAATGCTATCTACTTGTGTTGCTGGATGTTTATGGAATTTGGCTGTATAAATCCATCAAGGAAAACAGAATCCAAAAATCTGAACATCTGACTGTTTAATTATGTCTCTACAATCTCAGATCAGAGCAATTCAAAGAGCTTTCCTTAAATTGCACTGTGTCTTTTTCAGTAAATCAGCAGTGAAAATAAATAGGTGGTTCACTTGAGAACTGGTACTATCTCTTTATATGATAAAAATAATGTAAGGTATGAAACTGCTCATACCCTGAAACTTGAATGTGCATATAATTATGTCTTTGTGGGCTTAGCCATTAATAACATATTATACACCATCTTCATCTTATGAAATGTGAAACCCCCACTTGAGTGGGGGCAATCAACATTTTTGTTTTAGATTTTGAGAACTGGTTTGGGACTGGAGAGAATTTGAGGTTAAATGGCACTTGTTTTAGTTAGGAGAGTTTTTTAAGTACTTGGATGGGTTTTTTTCTGATCTTCCAAAATTTGTCCTCTGCAACAATTTTATCTGAATAAAAGTATACTTCTCGGCATCTAAAATGAGCTTTTGGTATGTAATTATCTTTACTGTTCAAGTGACATAATGTTAGTCATTATTTTTAATTGCCAGTCTCCTCAGAGTAGAAGTGAATGTCTGAATGAGGTTATTGAACATAGAGGTGGTATAACTCAGTAACAGTGGATGTGAATGAGCAAGAAATGTGTTGCAGCCGTTAGTGTTCAATTTGGTATTGCCTTTTTCCATACAAATAAAAAGATACATAACAGTCAATCTTTCTTTTCTAATAATGTGGGTTGTAATAATTTTTCTGGTTTCCTGAGCAAACTATCAAAATTCATGCTCATAAAATGGTTGAGATTTGAATAAGGGAAAATGTCAGAGATGAAAATAACAATTGGGGCTTTTTACTTTAAAATGTCTCTTAGATACTTTTAAAATCGCTGATGCAAAGCATTCAGCATTTTACATTAACTGTTTTTCAAGCTGTGGTCTCTCACAAAACTGAAGTGGGGATATTCTTTACTGCAGAACTGAAGTACAGTGAAGAACATATGTGTACTGAGTTAAAGTTTACACCAGCTGAGCGTCTGTCAGTTCTGTCTCAGTCTTAAAGAATCCCTAACTCTCTGTGCCATATGCCCTAATAGTTTTTAGGCTGGAAAGATTGATAAGGAGAGAAAGGGAGCAAAAGAATGTATTGAATATAAAATTATTCCAGGAACACCATTTCATGTTTTAAACTATGCCCCTTATGCTTCCATTGTGCCCTTTTGGTTTTGTGTGAAGAATGAGAGTATCTGTATGATGGAACACTCTTGGCTGGTGTCCTTGATGCACAGCAGCTCCTAACACAGGAGCTGTGTTAGCTGCACATATTTTCCCTCCAAATGAAAAAAAGCTTCACTGGGTTTCCAAGTCTTTATTTCAAATTAGAAATATTTGAATGATTTTCTGGTCACAAATTAAGTGCAATTCTCAGTTATGTAAAGTGTGTTACTCAGCAGCCCCTAAACTCAGTCGTGATAAGAAAACTGTTATTAGCAAATGACACTATTTTCTAACTTTATTAATCTCACATTATCTTTCAGTATAATCCTGCTAGAGCATTTATAAAAGCTTCAAAGAAAGGTTTGACAAACCATGGCAGATTAGTGAATTTGTATGTTATATAATTGCTAGTGTAATGCTGAAGAGTCCATTAAGTGGTTTGGAGTTAGTTTTATTTTTTCCGTTTCGAAATAATTGCACTTAACACATGTACGAACACTTAGGTTTTTTGTTAAGCTTTTATTGCTCTACATAAAACTTAGCTTTTTTGATAATTAAAACCACTAAACTTTTACTCAAAAAAATGTCATGACAACATTTTGTGAACAGTAGGAGAAAGCAGTATTTTCCTTTGGATCAGAGAATTGTGAAAGCTCTTTGTGCCCCTGAGCAAATAAACATCATTCAGATTGAAAATGGAACTAACAATGATGAGCAGTTTATTTTGGCAGTTAGGCCACTGGCACTTAACTGTTTATGAATTTGGATTTCTGTGCAAAAGCAAAGTTGTTCTTTAAGCCATTTCTCATTATTGTCTTATAGGATCAATAAATATCCCCAAATGTCATCTTTGAAAAAGTCTCCACTGCTTTTGAATTGTGCTGTTTGTGCATAGTTTCATAATGTAAGAGAAAATATTAATGCAAGATTAAAAAAGCTTAACTAATTTTGATTATGGGAACTGACACCAGAAATGAAAGAATTGGTTGTCAAACTACAGCCAGCACTGAGTTTGCATATCAGCCTTTATTAAATACTAGATAAGTTGTGCAAGTGGTCTGCAGAAGCTGACAATAGAGATGATTTTGTAATGTGTAGGAAGATAGAAATTATTGAGATCTTCCCTCCTGCTAGATACTCATTCCATCTTTTAAGTGGATTCCTTGTTTTTTAATGGTACAAGTGTAGACTACTACAGGGAATGCTAAGAGAATCTCTTCCACATTTTTCATGTAAAAGGAAAAATTAGTATTTCTGCAGCCTTGTATCACATATGGCTGAAATTGGATAATAGGTCCTAAAGCTGTGGGGGAAACAGAATAAACAGCATGAGCCCTTGTTTTCATATGTAATAGATCTAAAAACCTTTCAAAACCTCCTGCTTGCATTATTACTTAAATCAGGTGAGGTCCTGCTAGGGACCTGGGACTTGTTAATTGTTGTTGTTGAAAAAACTCTTAGCAGTCTTTTCAAGTTTGAATTCTCTATTAAGAATTATACATCTGCAAATAGTTAAGTTTATAATTATATAAATTATATAATATATTATAATATATTATTTATAAATCTATATTATATTATAATTTATATATTTAAGTAAATAGTTTACAGAGTCAAACATTAATCTATATCTAGTGTTTGCTTTTTGAAAGTAAATACTTACTAACAGTGTTTTCAGTTTTAGCTCCTACTGTGCTTTGTTGTATATTGAAGATAAATATGTAGCAATGGTTTGATTCCTGCAGTGGCTGAAATTGGAAATCAGTTTGGTTAACACTCATTGTGGATTCTGCTTGTTTACAAACAGATGCTGTCTGAAGCAGCTCCAGGAAAAGTGCGCATCGTTCATGGAGATATCCTGACCTATAAGATGGAGAAGGCTTTTCCAAAGCACTTAAAAAAGAACTGGGAGGATGGTTAGTATTTGCATTTTGTTCACTTCATTTTTTAGGGCTTCTGAGTTAGTCTTAAGTAAGATAAAGTTCACTCAGTGCTGGTGTTACTCTCTTCTGGTACATGTTGAAGATAAAGAGACAACTGTTTGGTGTTTTGTTTCCCTAGAGAAAACAGAGAACTCTCTTCCTTCTCTAATACAAAACAGTGGAATTTGTGTGACATTGACCTTAATTTAAACTGAGGAGCTTTGCAGTTGTTAACCTTAGAGTGTCTTGACTGTACAGGAATGCTTCTGGAAAGCATAAAAGGAGATCAAATGGTGTACTTTCTGGCTTCTTCCGCTTTTTGAAGAAGTCAGAAATCACCACTGCTGCTGTTCCACTGAAGAAATTTCTGTAACTTGCTTTGAAACTTTGGAAAACTTGCCTTCAAATATTTAGTTTTCTCATTGTTTTGGTTTCAGCTGGATATCTTTGGCAAAAATAGCATCTCATCAGGATTGTGGTTTTTTTCTTTTTTTTTTAAACCTGAGGTTGCAATAGAGCACTATTTCACTTCCCTTTCAAAACATGTAATACTATTAGATAAATCAGATACAACCTCCCAGTCCCCTTTTCCAAATTTATTAATACAAGGTAAAGTAATTTTTTGCAATGCCTGAAGAGCGGTAAAGTGCTTTCTGACTTAGGACATAAAAGACCATGGCACATCATGTTCACCTAGAAAAATTGTATGTTATAATTCCTCATTGCAAAAGTAAGTGCTTCACAGAACAAATGATAATGAAATGTACGTGTGAGAGTGTAGTGCAGTTTTAAAAATTTACCTTTCTTGAACATAGAGTCACTGTTAGGTTTTGAGCTGACCAATTAGAAACAAAATACATTTCTTCTGTATAATTGTCATGTGAAAATCTCAAAAGCTGGTGGGTTTCATAAACCACCGTCTCTGATAAATGTGTAATACCACAGACTGGAAATATCACAGCCTAAAAAGTGCTAATAAGTAAAGTGTGCCAGAAAAACCAGCTTGAATTTGATATTGTCATCTCTTATTCATGTTATTAAACATTGTCATAGCTAAGAAACTAAGAAACTACATCTAAGCACACTGGCTTTTGGGTTTTGCCCACTTCTGTTGCACTCCTGCTTAGACATAAGGGTCCCTGCTACTGAAATCCCTGTGTTGTGTTGTGTAACACACAGAGATACTGATATGATGCATAACTGAAAAATAGGTACCACTTCTTATTGCTAAGTCTTGTACTTTAATACCTTTTGATTTCAGAGGACTTTATACAGAAGGAGAGCTCTTGTCCAGTGTGAGTTAGGTGGTTGTTTTTAGGATTGTTAGGACTCAGTAAAATGCCTCTGGAAGGATGTGTTGGACAGAAGTATGAGTATGGCTATTTACTTTGTACATAATAGTCATAGTTTGAAATCACAGGAACTCTGTTGTGGTTTTGCCTTTCTACAGCAGCTCAGCTGGAATTTACTCATCAGTAATCATCTGAAAATCATCTGAACACTACTGATTTATTCAAATGTAAATGAGAACCAGACCTAATCTCTTTTTTCCCAGTAAATACTGAGACTAGTAACACAGTTTTGTCAGTGTAAGATGAGTATAAATGGAAAGGTATCATTTTGGTGTGGCATGATAAAAAATTGTTTCCATATTTTAATCTAGATTGATATATCTAGATTGATAGACATGTATCTTTCTTGTGTTTTATTTTTTGGCAAAATCTTACCCAAAATTTTTTCACATCTGTTTTTCTTCTGTCAAATGTCAACAGAACCACCAAATATACATATCATTGGGAATCTGCCCTTCAGTGTTTCAACTCCTCTAATCATCAAGTGGCTTGAGAATGTTTCAAAAAGGGATGGACCTTTTATTTACGGCAGGACTCAGATGACACTGACTTTTCAAAAGGAAGTAGGGGAGGTAAAATTTTGGCATTTTTTCAATTTTACATATTGTTAATATGCAATCTTTTAAAACTACAAACCCAGTTGTAGTTGACTTTGAAAAAGAGAGGAAAAGGTTAGTTCAGTTTTTAGTTTATGTGGTTATAAATTATGATTTATGTGTTAATTATCTACTCTGATCTTTTTACAAGAATGTAGTTTTTTTTTAATATCTTATGCAGGGTTACATTTTGTTGAGGTACTCTTTCTGTTCTTTTCTGTAGTCTGATTTCTTTAACATGAATAGTTTGCACAGCACTCTTCTGTTTTCAAATATGCTTATTCTCTCATAGTCATTTGTGCAATGTGTCATCAATCTGTTTTTCCTTACCTTTCATTCATCTCAAGAAATACAGTTATATTTTTTTTTGTCCTCTTTATTAAAAATAATTTTTAAGAAACACCTTCTTTAAAATAAGGAAAAATGGAAACTTAGCATTATTTCCAGTTGTGATTAAACACTTAAAACACAGGGGGTGTTTGTCAAGACCATGGAAGTTGGCATTGGCTTTCTTGAATGAGATTTGATATCAGAATTATTAATGTATTCTGCCATTCTTGTGTGTGTTAAAAGGCCTTAATTGACTTCTGTCACCACAAGTCCAAGAGCAAATTGATATTTTACTTTGTATTAATAGTTATTTTCTCAAGGAAGGCCAACTGATCTGCAGTGTAGTAGTGTTAATGCCAGATCAGTTGATACTAGGTTGGCTTACTCAACAGTGCTTTCAGACTTAACAGTTTATTTCTATTGACATTGCATGAAGCATGTAAAACATAAAGAATGGAAAGCTTTTTTGCTTTGCAGTTATGGAAGCAATCTGGCTTTTAATCTTACTTGCATTTATAAAGAAAAAAAGGAGTTGCACATCAGCCTGGAAACTGAATTTCCATCTTTTTACTACAGTGTTGTGACTGCTGTGTTTTGTCTGTGCAGCCTCAAGGTGTATGTTGTGTTAATTTTAATCCTTCAAAGTAAAAATTTGAATAGGAAAATTTTGCTGCTTTTTTTTTTTTTCTGTGAAAATTACTAATAATTATATAAGCGAGTAAAATGTCTGTNGTAAAAATTTGAATAGGAAAATTTTGCTGCTTTTTTTTTTTTCTGTGAAAATTACTAATAATTATATAAGCGAGTAAAATGTCTGTTGTCGTTTTTTGGGTCAAAAAAACCCCATATTGTGCTGTCATTGCCCTAGCCTTGCAATCAAGATTGAAGAAGTGTTTCCAGTAGGTGGCTCTAGAGAGCACTAGGGACAAACATTTGGTGTGAAATAAACCAGATTCCTTAGTTCAGTTCTGGGCTCATTTGATGTCAGACATTACAGAATCTGTTTCCCGGAAGGACTTTGTCTTGTGAGGTTCGGCCTTGTTGCAAAATATATTCACCTAACACTGTGTGAGAGCACTCTGTCTTTTATATCACTGTACCCAGCTGCATATGTCATTGGTGACGTGCAGATTATAGTTCTTCTGCACCTAGCATAGCTCAATTAGGTGCAAAATACCATGCACACTTAAATTCTTGTACTTAAAACACTGAGGAGTTAGAAACACTAGGAAATGGAGTATGTTGTTCAAGGTCATGCAGTGAATCACTGTTAATTATTGTTGAGTTTATATTCTGAGATCTCTTGACTCTTGTTCAACACAGGTCTTCCTCAATGACAATATTGTTCATGGTTTTTTGTTTGCATTTCCATTATGAAATGGAAATACCATTTCATTGAAATGGTTTGATGCCATGAAAAGAAATTGTTTTAAAGATCCAATTTTATTTTATGATTAGGAGAAAGAACAATAATTAGGCTCTGTCTTTTCTCCTGACCCTCTGGGTTTGCTTAAGGTAACCACTGTAAATTGGTGTGTACAGGCACAGTCAGTATCAGGAAAGAGAGAACAGTGTAATGCAGATAATAGTGAGTTGCTACTGATATTTTCTGTATCTCTGGATTTATAGTCTTCAAGGAGGAATTTGGTGTCCTCCCTGGATATTTCTAAGCTAAGAGCCTGAATATCAAAGAAAGTCTGTGTATATGTCATAAGCTCAGTGAAAGCATAAGATGCATCATGGAATGGAGTCGTGTGCTTTATAATTAGTTAGGATAACTTGATGTTAACAGTAAAGAAGTGAAGCAATGTGCTCTTTTATTTATGGTCAAACTTCGTTTTGCCAGTATAACAGAGAAGTAAATACCTTTGCTTTTCTTGCTGGTTGTATCTTCTTGCTTTTCTGTTTCCTTGTAGCACAGCAATATTGGTATGAGTTATGTCACTAGACACCTACTACTGCAGCCCACTGTGTTCTGATATAATATAAATAAATTGATTAAAGCTGATGAGAACCAGCAGTTATTTTATATGCTGAATCTGAGGCCTGTTAAGGAGGATAAGGCCAAATATCCAAATCAGTAAAAAAAGCACTTTTGAGTGTCAAGCAGATTTTTTTTTTCTTTGTAGTTTAAATTTGTAAAATTGCTATTCACTTTGTGGGTAAGAACTTTAGCTTTGTCCCAAATTCTTCAGTGCTTCATCTCAAATCTGTCACCCTAGGCTAGGTTCTTCCAGCCCACTTACTCTAAAATTGATCCTCTAACAGGGCCTGTTGCTACAGAACAAGGAGTAATGCTTGTAAACCAAAAGAAAGTAGATTTAGTAGAAGGAAGTAATTTTTTACAGTGAGGGTAGTGAAACACTACAGCAGGTTGCCAAGAGATGGGGTAGATGCCCTATCCCTGGTAACCTTCAAGGTCAGGCAGGGCAGGTCTCTGAGCAAGCTGACCTAGCTGCACATGTCCCTGCCCTGGCTGGGGGTTTGTCTGGCTGATCCGTGCATGGGTACTGTACACAAGTATGCTCCTGCTGCTGTGGTTGAAGTGGTTTAAGATGTTACTGTCCATACGTTAAATTATCCCTTCTGTAATTGAGAAGCAGGAACTTACTGCCTGAGACTTGCTAGTTGGTTTCTGGGAGAAGTAAAGACAGGTTTGTTTGAATTGGCACTGGAAGTATTGCTACAAGTGTTACCATTAGGTCAGTTTCATTTCCACTGCAGAGGTTAAGGAAGTGCATGTCAGATTGCATTGTTAGACTTTGCAGTCTGGGGTTTTTTTTTTAGAGAATAATAATTTCCTCTGATACAACAATGAAGGTAGCTTTAAATGCTGGCATAGGCAAAAAGAATCACTAAGCATTCTTTCCAAAAAGTCATTGAAAAGTATTTATTTGCTGCATGTTGAACTGCCTTTAGGAAGAGTTGTTTGAAAAAATGTGAAACTTTGGCAACAGGTATAACTTTTAGTTTTCAGGCATAAATTTAATAAGCATGACAGCATTTCATAAGTAGGCTTTTCATATAGAATTACATGCTGTACAAATATTACCAGATATGCAAATTGGGGTTTAGTTTTTATTTTTTATTGAGGTGGTGGTAAATAAGAACATGAATCGTCATGATTCTGTTTTTGCGTGTGTTAGTGAAATGACTCCTGTAATTTGAGACTTGTTTTACAAGATGCTTTGTATGTTTAAATTTTGTTTGTGCCAGCAAAACAATAAAATGTGTTTCTTGCCAGGTCACAAAAGTGTAGGAAACTTCTGTCCAGGCTACTATTTTGTAAAAAAATTCATGGGAACATCTGAGAATTATTAAATTGAGTTTTAAGTATTAAATGCTCTCACTGTTAGGCATTCTAAATTTGTGTAAAGTAGACCCAGATTCCTTGTGAATATTGCAAGAGTAGACCAGTTAATTATGAAGAACTTTTGGTTTCTAGGCAAGCTTGAGTTTATGGAGCTTTGCTTAATCTTGAAGAAGAAAAAGAAGTAGTAATATTTTATACAGAAACAGTGGAAGGAAAGGATTGTGAGAGTACTGTCAGCTAATGTTAGATTTGTTTTGAATCCTGCAGTCAGAATAGTTTTAGTTTTCTCTTGTATCCATACAAAATTCTTTTGACATTCATTTAGATCTGCAGAATTTCTAAGAGTTCCTTTTCATATGCATTTGATTGCAAGACTGAGGTTGTAAGTCAGCGTGGTATCTTAGTGAAATGCTGCTATATTGGAGAAGAAAATTTTAACTGGGCATACAATTTGATACAAGTTTTTAATGATTAACTGGTGTATTTTTCTTAAATTTGATTATACTGAAAATCAAGCTTTAATACAACTGGTCACTTGGTCAACTCAGTATCACTGATGTACATGTTTTGATTTTCCCATAGAGACTTACAGCTAATCCAGGAAGTAACCAACGCAGCAGACTGTCCATAATGGCTCAGCATCTCTGCACTGTGGAAAACTGTTTCATAATTCCAGGTCAAGCCTTTGTTCCAAAGCCAGAGGTAGGTTTTCCTGTATTTATTTGTGTTTTTTGTTAATATGTCAGTCAAACAATGTATCTTATTTTCACTAAGGAACATTGCTGGCTGCTCTATTTGAACATCTCCATATTACGAAGTGGAGTGAGGTGAAATTCCTGTAAATAAAGCATGCTTTTTCTGAGACAGTGCTTTTCTTTTTTTTTTTTTTTGTTTTTGTTTCTCAGAACTTGGCTTTGACCTTCAAACCTATCTGCAAGGTCAGCATACTTCTTTGGGTGTTCTGGAGAGGGAGATTAGGATTTAATGTCAGGATAGTCTGCTAGGATTGGAGTATTTTTCAAAAGCCTGCTGTTTTACCATTCGCATTTATAAACAGTTTGGGAATTGTGCCTTAAGAATTTGATGGGTCTTTTAAAAGACTGTGATAAGAAAAGCTTTTCATTTGTCACCTTTGTCAAACATCTCTCATTTTGCCATGTCTATAATCTTTATGTTTCACCCCAGTCATCTTTAGCATATTTTACTCCCTCCTATTTGCTATAGCACTTTGTCAGCTGTATCCCACTGATTGTTTAAAAAAGTAACAATGTTTTCTCCCTCTTAGAAGTTCTTGAGTGAGTAGAGAACAATCTCTTTGTTGTCCTCTTATCTACTGCCACTGTTTTTTATTAATAGCCATTATGAGTACAGGAATCAAAAATTAAGAAATAATTCAGTATTTTGGACAAGAAGCTTGTTTTGTTTTGTTTTGGATTTTTTTGTAAAAATTTGTTCCTGACTTTAAGTGATGTCTGTGTCCCTGAATACATGTGGAAATCATAGGCTTGTAGAAATATGTGGGTTGGAAGGAATGTCATTTAGTTCCATTCCCATGCAATAAGCAGGAACATCTTCAACTACATGAGGTTGATTAGAGCTCTGTCCAATGTGATCTTGAATGTTTCCAGGGATGGGGCATCCACCATCTGGGCAACTTGTCTGTGTTTTACCAGCCTCATTGTAAAAAGTTTCTATCTTATATCTAATTTAAATCAACCCTCTGGGAGTTTAAAACCATTACTACTTGTCCTATCAAACTGCTGTTCTGTTTCAAAAGTGAACTTGCCACTTCTGAAAATTCCTCTTAAATAGGTTGGTTCAGCTCTTCAATATATCTCCCTTCCTCTTTATCAGTGTCTCTCTCTTGATCCTTTTTACTTTTCTGGCATATCTTTTGAGAACCTTTGGAAGGTTATTTTCTCATTTATCATAGTGAATTTTAAGGCCTCTATCTGGGTATATTTTGATGATAATTTAAAATTCTGTAAGTATTTTTTGAGCGAGTAACTGTTCAAACATGTTAAATTACAGCAATCTGTTGTGAAAGAAAATGACCATGCTTAAGAAATCTTATTTTTTGCTTTGAGGTTTTGGCTCAGGTTTCTTTACCCTGTTTCCTAGCTGAATGGAAAATAATTTCGGGATTCCCTCTCACTGTCAAATATGTGAAATAGTTTTAAGTAAGGCTAAAATTCCAGTTTTATGGTGGGGATTTCTCAATGGTGGGTACAACTTGAGTACTAATAAAGCTAATATAGTTAAAAGTGTTGTGCAGACTGTGTCTCAGAATTGGGAAGCTCTAACTGATATTTCCATTTTGCTATACTGAAAAGGCTGTGATTGACCAAGAGAGGTAACACACAGAGTTGTGACAAATATCTTAGTATAAACACATCCTAGATGTGATCCAACACATCAGTTGGTGCTCTGTTGAATAAAAAAAGCAGTACAACTAAAGGCAGGCATATTTTTATTTAATGTACTTTTTGAGTTAAAACAAGTATTGCTTAACTCAATATTTATTGCAAGTATTGCTTAAGTATTTTATATTGCAAAATCAGAAAGTAGGATTCTTTCAGACAAGACTGGCACCTGTTTTCACTATTATTTTGTTTCCTTCACACACCTGTTGTAGACTGATCTTGTGTTTTGTCCTTGTTATTTTAGCTGTAGATTGACATGGTTTTGGATGTTACCTTTTCTCATAGAATCTGTTTTATTGGAAAGCTCTTGCAGCGTACTGTGAATGAAATGGCTTTGTCCTTGATTTTTTGTTTCATAGCTCTATGAAGTACAGCTACTTTATATAAAGTTTCAGTAAGAAAAATTTGCAGTATATGTAACCAATGAACTTTTTGTTTTGCTCATGGTATGTCATTATTACCTTTTTCTTACACCTTCCTGTAAAAATGCCTCTTGATAATAATTTTTGCAAACAGATTTAACTTATGTACATGGTAGTGATCACGGCTTAGTGTCATGTCAATCCCCTTTCTAAAGGTGGAGATGCATGTTTGTGAGAAGGAGTTGTTTACCTCATTTGCTCAATGCATGAATATTATTTCAAAATTTCTATGAGTGTTGAGACATAAAAGATTCTTGGTTAATGGAATGGTGCTGCACAACATTGTGTCTAGGAAAAAAAAGAAATTGGCTTTTTGGTCATAGTGACATCTCTGCAATACCTAATAACTGCTGATAGTTGCATTAGGAATAGGACAAATCAAGCTCCTTGATTAAAACGTAGGAAGCTCAAAATAGGTATGTAACAGTGGAATAAAAACAAGATGTAATGCCAATGAAAAATGAAGACTCTCTATGAATAAAGACTACTTACATATTAAGTCCATAAAACAGTCCACTTTACCAAATGCTGTAATAAAACATCTTTTTCCAACATATCAAACATTTTATGTTTTGGCTCCTTCACGGTCTTTGTAGCAAATTTCAGACTAGTACTGCGGAAAATGAAAGTTGTGTATGAATAACAGAATAAATAGCAGTTGATTTTATTGAGAGACTCATCCAGCATCATATTCCTAAATTTAAAGGCCTGTATCTTACCCATTTTCATTCTTGATTTGGTTCTCACTTAGGGAAGTATTTAGGTAGAACATACTTTGCCAATGGCCAATACAAAACAAAATCTGTGTGGTGAAAGAAAAGGTTGAAGGATTTAAGGTAATTATTCAAAATAAGACCGTTAGAAAATAAAGAAGCTGTCTCTTTGTCACTGTTGTATAGTACATTTTACAGTAATAGAATACCTGGGAGTGGGCCTGGAACGGATCCTACAGCAATAATTAGAGGGACTTAAAAGGTTCTTTCAGAAGGTCAGAAATGTAGAAGGCAGTAAGTGGTTACTGTGTTATTTGAGCTGTTAATAACTGCCTTTAGTTGTAAGTGTAAGCCAGAATGTTTACAGATGTTTCTTGAACATAGATAATTTGGTTTATATACTGTTCCTTACAGTTTGCAGGTGTTTTCACAGTTATGGTTACATTTCTCTTGTTGTACTACCCCTCATCTCTAACGTTCACTGTGTAGTGATAGATTAGTAGCTGTTGGTGAATATCGAGCACACTTTCCTTTAATAATAAATGAAACCCACAGCAGGTGGCAGTTTTGGGCAGGAGAGCTGGGTTTGGCAAGAGCTGAATGGTACTGCTGATCTTCAGCCTGATATGCAGAGTATACAGTGCAGCTAAGGTTTGGAGCCTTGAGCTTTTGTTGGGGATTTGTTTTGGTTGGTTGATTTTTTTGTATTTTTTTTTAACAAAATCTAGTTACCAAGGCAATTTAGAATTGAAAATTAAAGGCAGATGTGTCTGCTTTTTTAAAACCTTTGAATTGGGCTTCTTGGACAAATAGTTTCTGGGTTTTTTACCTTGCATCATAAATAAAATTAAGATAAAAATGTAAAATACACTATAAAATGTCATATGTTATCGAAAGTCTGATTCACTAAACAGAAAGCAGTTAGTTTTTAATCATCTTTGCTGTAACAAGACATCAATGCATGAATTGTACAGTCAGTTATGTTTTTAAAATAGTTCCTTTTCTTCAATAAGTGTAACTTGGGAAGTCAGAAAGAAGGGTTTGAAAAATCAACAAAATAAAGTACTCTTGTAGCAGACAAGTATCTCTTCCTACTCCTTCCTTTGTTTGGATGCCCCTGGAAATGAAATACCTTGCCTAAGCATAACTGCAACCCAGATACAGGAAAGATTAAGTGCTATGTTATACATTCGTTGAAATAACCAAACTACACTTAACACACAAAAAAGCCCCTTGAATGAATAGAAATACTTCAATGGATAGAAATAACTATTTACACATAATCCTTCAGGCTGTAACCTGCATTGCTCTCCTGCTCTGTGGATGAGAAATGGTGCTGCTTTGGAGGGTAAATCCATGCTCCTTGCTGCCTTTTAAAACAGGAAGAGCAGAAGATCACACCTGCGATAAGCAGAAACCCTGCTGAGATGAATCCAGTATAAACTGCTCCTCCCGGTTCATGTTTACTACTCTCTGGAATGGTCTGGTCCAGGAAATTTGAAATAATTTCTCTGGTGTACCAGCACGTTGGTACTAATCCAAAGATTCCTGCAAGAATGAAGCAGATTCCTCCAGCAAAACAAGCATTATTTTTGCTGTCAGTGTCCCCTCCCAGCCTTGTGCATTTCATTCCGACTGTGGTGATGCAGATCCCAAAGGCTGATAGGATACACGACAGTACCATGGTGGTCCGTGCAGCCTGGATGTAGACGGGGAGAGAGAGAATGGAGTATTTCAGGGTACAGCTGAACATCCCAGTGCTGTACCATGTGCAGTCCATCCAAAGTCCTTGCATCTGTGTTATAGCTGTTATGATATTTGAGCCAACGTCTGCATTTACCTTCCAGTGTGGTAGCAAGGTGGCTGCGATATCTCCAAAAACGCCAAACAAAGCCAGAATAAAAGCAAAGAACTGCAGGCTTGCTGATGCCATGATGGTTATCTTCTGTCACCTTTTGTCTGCCTTTTCTCTTGTGGAAATGAGTAACTGTGAGCTTTGTAGGCAAGCTGTGGCCGTCTGTGCAACAGGGAGGAAAGGGAGGGAGGAGAAGTTCGAGGGGGAAAGGAAAAGAAATCAGCAAACAAAAAAAGCTTGCATTTAAAATTAGAGCTATCTGAATGAATATCTGAATATGACCCTGCAGCAGCTGAGCTGCTGTACACAAGGTACTTGAACAGAGATGATGGCAAATGGACAGTGCTTTAGAATTGCTTGTAAAAAGGAGCTACTGCCCTTTCATACATGATTGCAAGCCATCAAGCAAAACTTATTTTACTGCAGTTGGTTTCTGGTAATAGCATACAAATTGCAGGCTTGCTAGACAAATACACATTGTAGATGGAATGCTAGAAACTTGCAGATTAGAAGTCATTGTGGTAGGAAAACACCCTGATAGAAAATATATTGTACTCTTCAGGTACCTTGTTTAAGTGTGCTGATAGCTGTAGTCAGCCCTGTTGACCTTTTTATAACAATGGGTACTGTTATACTGTTATACTATCTCCTATTTAAATTATGATTAAAAGAAACACCTTTTTTCTGTTTTTTAAATATTACCTGTTCATCTTTTTAATATGTGTTACAAAATATCTTGGCTTTGGAGGAGAATAAAATGGAATTTAGTTTTTGCATTTGCACAATCAGTCATGTGACTTTTCTAAATCAATACTTTATTTTATTTCATTTTTTATTTAAAATTACCAGTTTTTTTATTTTCAGTTCTTTCCATTCCTTGACTTAGAGCAGCAGTATTTAGGAAGTCATAAGAGTGAATATGATCTTCTTCTGCCTCTAAAATAATGTTTTTAATACTGGTATGAAACAGCTCATTTGTGGAAGTGCATTTCTTTGAATCAGTCTCCTGTCTGAAATAATTTGCAAATCTGCCATGAAGTGGTAGTTTTAAAAAAAATCATTAAAAAAGCTCCTTGCTATTCTTTTATAAAGATTCCAATTTCATTTGACAGATGAGAACATTTTGGCCAGTATGATAACTGTGCAGCTGGGAACACAGAGCTGTTGCTGTCACATCAGCTGGACTGTTGGGATTGCAGATGCAGAACAGTGATTTGAAACCTCTGAGAGGAGGATTAGAAAGTGTTACCCTGCTTCGCCTTTTGCGTGGGGCTGTATAATTGGCAGGTTTTGTCTTTTATCAGTGGTAGACAAAGGGCAGGCTTCTGTCTTAGAAATCATGACCCAGACTTTTATCTAAATATGTACAATGATATTAAAATGGGTCTGCAGCATTAGAACTTTTTTGAAAAGCCATAATAATGAGGGATAAAATTAAAATAAGGGGAATACAAAATACCTGTAGCATTGTACTCTTATTTCACTTCATTATACATAAGATGACAACTTTTTGATCAGTATGTATTCTCTCAGTCTTTAGTGGCATTTTTGAACTAATTAATAAATTTATCCTTTATAAGTATAATACTGTTATCCTCTATTGTAATATATAGTATAATTCTCTATATTCTCTATTTATAATTTTTATATTTATGCTCTAATCTTTTCATATTGTATTTATTTCAGCTTACTGTTCAATGATATGCTAACTCTATCCAGCTTATATATATTAAGAATACTTAAAGTTAAGGTGAAAATATTAACAGCTACTCATTGTTAAAGCCTTATTTCAAAGACCTGCCTATTTCCAAATCACTTCAGTTTGTTCCAGCTGGGAAGACACGTTCTGGCAAATACATATCTTTTGCTGTATAGGCCCATGGGAAAGATGGCTTAACTTCCTTTTACAGAAGGAACTGACAGGTCTGGATAGCTCAAAACTCTTTCAAAAACTCATTTGTATTCTCATTCATATTCTGAAAAAGCTAATTAGTACTCTGAATCAGCCTTTTTCATTGCTTCCTTTTTAAAATATCACTATATAAAAACATGCAAGCATAAACACAAAACACTGCAAATGGTAGCCATACATTACATTTAATGGGGTGAACCAAGTTAAAGGCATGATAAATTCAAGTATAAGCACTACAGTTTTAATTAAAAAATACAGTTATGTATGATTCCTGTTTGTGTAGGACTTACTGCTGGTTGTGAGGTCTGAGATGTTTTCTTCACTGTAGATGTCCTGGTAAATGCAGTTTCTCTTGAATGCAACTATCCCTTCTCATATAAAACTGCATTGGCATGTATTAACAAAATTTCTTGGAATGTTGTTTTTTTTCTGTTCTCCACAGCAAGTGCATTACTGCTGTTTGTTCCCTCTCTTAGTTCCATCTACCCGAGAATAAAGGAGTACTTTGTTTAATGAGTTTTGTTTGAAAAACACTCAGTGAGGGAAAGCAAAGAGATTATGGAATAAAACAGACGGCAGCCCTTAGTCCTAAATACATAATGATATCCAGATTCTATGATGGAAAGTGTGAACAGTGATTAAATGGAGTAAAATCTTGAGAATCCAGAAACTGTAGACTTACAGACTGGGAGGAGAATCATTTAAGTTGCACTGAGAGCCAGAGAGTTTTCTTGTTTGTCAGTTGTTGTTTTTTTCATCACAGATAATCTTATTAAGAGTTTAAATTTCCTAGAAAAGAACTGTACAATTTATTTTAATTTATAATTGGAAGAGCAGGACACTTCTATTCAACTGCAGGCTTTGCTTATCAGTTCCTGATAGCTTTAGCCTTCCATAGGTTACCTTACAAGTTGTTACCTTTGTATAAAGCTGTATAAAAGAATAATGGAATAAAGCTGCTGGTAAGGCTTCCATGGTAAATGCAGCACATCAGAGAAGTGGCCTCAACAAGTTGTTGTGAGAAGTCAAGAAGTTGGGAGACAGGTCTTGCTCATTGCAGCAGTGGTATACCCACATGTTCTGTACCTGACCTTGGGTCTCTTGTGAGTCTGGTGTGAATGGAGCTATTGCAGAGCTGTTCTTACACAGAAATTATTTTTATTAGTGCAGAGGCATACTTACTTTCTGCTGGAAGTGAGCCAAAAGTAAACTCTCATCAGAACAAGATTGTGCTATGAGTTACACATATCTGGTGTTAGACCTAACATTTGTTTGGAGTAGACAGATAAAATAGTACTCAATACTTGGATTGTGAAAGTGCAGGCTTAGAACTATCTCAGTAGGATCTCAGTCTGTTTTAATGAAATTGTAATATATTCTGCTTCAGTTTTAGTTCCCTATGAGTAAATTACATCTTGAGGAAAGGTTACGTGGGTTTGCTATTAATACAGCCCTGTTGCAAGGTACATGTATTGCCCATTATGAGACCTTTGTTGTCAACAATTAGTAAAAATTGTCTCATTTAAGCTTATTCTGATTTAGTGTGTTGATTTCATTAGCAAGGCAGCAGACCTGCATGAATTAAATTGTACTCTATTATGTGTTCCTCCTACCCTACCAGAATATAAACCTTCATTGTACAGTTATACTAAAACAGTAAGGGGTGAATAATTGCTGTACTATTGACAATTTGGGATGTATCAGTTGAATGATTTTCGTATTCATTATTTTGTAAGACTTGAGTGTTATTTTGTAAATATTTCTAAAATACTTGGGTGAAAAGCGTCACAAGTAAAATTATCAAATCAACATGTGTATTTTAAGTGCTCTTATATACTCTATTGGCTTTCATAATTCTACTCTGTATTTGATGCATATTAAAAGGTATGGGGAAAATAGCATGTATGATTTTAAAGGAATGGCCATTTACAAATGAAAAGCTTTCCCCTGTATCTGTTGCTATAGTAACCAAGCAGCTTTCCTGGGGTCCAAAGAAAACAGTGTCTGTAATGGAACTGAGAAGTGCTGTGTTTTGTTTCAGAGGCTAAAATTATTGCCTACTGGCCTTGAGATTGCAAATTGAGCTGTTTGGCTCTGAAGCTGTACACTGTATCTAGATTATGTGCTTTTTTCCTTCAGAAATTTCTGTTCAAGATGTGGCTGTAACTCCCAAAGAGCCCTCATTTCTCACTTATGAGCTTTTCTGCAAAATTGAGGTGACTAGGTGATGCCACATGGATTCTGGTTGTTTGCTTAGCCCTAATTTTGTGGGGGTAATACCTTGTTATATTTCCTGACCAAAATGTAGATAAACATATGCATGTGCTCTTAGTATTTCTGTTCAAGAAACTGATTGGACATGTAAAGTATGTATTTGCTCTGTTCAAAAAGATTAACTTTTCTTATACTCAGTGTGAACACAAGTTTTCTTTTCTATATCCCTGTGGTCTTCCTGATAGGAGCAACCCATAGCAAAGCAGAGGCTCTGGACATTTGAAAAATTAAAAATCTGCTTTGGGAAATAATTGATGTGTGTTTCACTGCAGATTCCATATGTCAAGTTTTTTTGTCACCTGATTTTTAAATAAGTTCTTGTGCTTCACATTTCAGTAATTTTAAGTATTTTTTCTGTTGTACTTTTAACTCTAGCTTTCAGAGAAGGTGGAAAACTAAAGAAAAATACTCCAGTAGTATATACTTGGGATCAGCAGTACTAACACTGGAAACTTGCTGTGGGTTTTTTCTTCATCAGCACCATTAATTGATATTTTCTTTCCTTTCTCTAGCCAGTATTTTTGCTCAGCTTTGGAAGTTCTGTCTACATGAAAAACCTACATTGTTTGGATTTTACAATTCCTTTGAAATTTGTGTTGTAGAAGCATTTGTACTGGATAGATGTACTTAACAGCTGAGCTGTCCACATCAGAGGTTGCTATGAGCAGTTTTGGTTGAAGCAGAAGGAGGAACACTTTCTTTTTTAAAGTACTCTCGTGCTCTGGATTATCTCAAACAATTGGTACGCTGAGACTGTGGTTCAAGCAGCAGCTGTTCTTTGGTCTGATTGTGTCTCTTTTTTCTGTCAGAACTAGCACATGTGATGATAAATTCATGTTCTGTAAGTGCCAGTATTGACTGTCAGATCTTTTTAAAAAATTCAGTGGTTGCCTATCATTTTAGCAGACTCTTTTTAATAAGAGACTAAATATTTTTTAAAATCTGGCACTTAAAAATTTGTACAATACTTGTACACATTTTACAAATTTTTGATGTGCTCCTCCACAGAAATTTTTCCTTTTAATTGTTGTTAATATCTAGTTTGGAAGATGAGCTGCTTTATTCATTGTTGTGCAGAATTGGAGTTTTATTCCAGCTCGTAACTTTTAGTACAAACATCTGAATTCAGGAAGTTTCTATATAATACAGTGTCTCTATAATTGCATGACATACATACATATGCACACACACATATAAAAAACATAAAGTGTGTACATATTATTTCATTCTGTTCTCAGACAGGCAAGTGACTAGTCTGTGAACCAGTCTGATTTGAGAACTACAAAAGAATATATACAAGCTTATCTTCGTGGAATTGTTCAAACATAATTTTGGTTGAGCTGTGATACACAGTGTAAATACAGAGTTGTGTGGTCACTTAAAATGAGTGCACTTATTTCTACCTACCATTCCTTTAAATAGACTAGAAATCTTAATACTTTGAAAAGCAATTCCTTGGCTTACATTTTAGAAAAGCCCTGGAGCAACAGAAAACATATAGGGAATGGGTTTGATTTCTAATTATAATACCAATTTTCTCCAGCTGCCCTTCAGCCTGTATATCAAATATTATCTAATTTGTGTATTATGTCAGAATTATCTTGTGGAAGGATCTGAAGACAGAAGTGCTAATTACGTTACAGATTACATGAAAGTTGCTCTAAATGGACGAAGTGCCATGGGGGTAAAAAGTACTAAGTACTGATGGCATGTGAACTAATTGGAAATATGTAGATAACTAAGGCTAAAATTCTGTAGGATCTTGAAAGCTAAGGCAAATCTTTCTATTCCATACCATGCCATTAGTCACTGCACAGCTGGCTTACCTGCTGCAAGAATGCCTTCCTATATTGTGCCTGTTTGCTGATGCCTAGCCAGCTAACTTAGAAGTAATGTGTCTCAGATGAAGATGTCTACTCAAATTTATCTTTCTTTTCCATATAGGTGGATGTGGCTGTGGTACATTTCACTCCATTGGTGCAACCAAAGATACAGCAGCCATTTGAGCTGGTAGAAAAGGTGGTTCAAAGTGTTTTTCAGTTTAGAAGAAAATACTGCTTCCGTGGAATTGAGTAAGTATTTTTAATGAAAAATTCCCAGGTAATGTTTTTGTAAATGCATCAGCTACTAATTCAGCTATGCATTTGATTTTATTCTTCCAGTTTTAAATATGTCATAGTTCATCAGATCTTTCTTTCTCAGAATGGTTTCTGGACACAAAAGCCTGAGATTAATATCTAAAGTAATTATGTAATAATTAGTTGTGCATTTTTGTTAGTGCAGTTGAAGTTGTTAAAAATCACTAGGAAAAAGTGGTCATCTTTTCAATAGTTTGTCTGTCTCAGAAATGAAAAAAACCCAGCCCAACCACAACAAGTACAGAACGCTTGAGTTAAAAAATGAAAGTATCAAAATCCAGAACCAAAGATGGCAGAGTGAGGAGTACGTCATCTGTAGGAAATTTTACTTATTTAGGGATAATGTCAAAAGGTCAAATTATGGAGTTCTTATTGGCTCTTTAAAATCCCAGTATCTTACTGAGAGAATTTATTAAGTTCTCTGATGTGAGAAATCTGCAGTCTTTTTGCCAAGGATCCTGTTTAAACTCCAACACTCCCATGTGTCTGACTTACTATGGGCAACCCCCGGCATTTAGCACTGTAGAATGTATGACAGAGATGCTGTTATGACTAGAGGCATCTCCTGCAGCCTGGGCTCCCTGAATGTCGCTGGGCATAGTTTTGGCCCTGATGCATTCTAGAATTAGGGTGGATACTACCCTGCTGTACTGCAAGACATCTATGTCACTGTTTTAAATGTGAACAAAGAATTTTGCATCTAGTTTTGGGTTGTTGGGCTCTTTTTTCTTGAGGCCATGAATGCCACTGATATGTGGGATGCAGACATTGGATCTAAAATAAGTATAGATTTCTCTGTGTTAAAGTTTGAGTTTGAAAGTGTTTAGAAAATGAGGTGTCCGAACTCTAGACTGGTTTGGTTTTGAATTACAGGGTAGTGGTGCTTTTCTTTCTGTTTTTTTCTTTTTTTTTTCTACTGTGAAGGAATGGTTTCTCTTGTAACGTAAGCAGAAGACACATGAAATCGGCATATCTATGTTGTGCACAATATTGTCACCAAAGTTTAAAAAAATCCTCCCAGCTTCTGTGCAATCTCAAAGTGTTAGTAACTGCTTTACATTCTTTTGAGGCATGGAGGGAGAAACTGAACTTTTGGACATCACGTGTTCCCCTAGCAGCTTATCATACCTTAGCCCTAGTGTGCAGCTAAGAAACACAATCCTCTTATTCTTTAGCTAACCTGAAAAAATAGCAAATTTTGGTGTACAAAAAAGCTGTTAAGTTCATTATAAGGTTCTCTGTCACACAGACTGTATAAAAACAAGGCAGTAGAATCACTTTATATTTGTGTATGCATTCTGGGATTTGAGATCCGAAATACAAGATTGTGCTATGAAATCTGTATTATAGTTTGAGTTGTGGTTCACGCTATTTATATGATGGTTCATATTCTGTTAAAAAAAGACTAGGTACACTTTGCTCCAGGTATGTTTTTTAACTATGGAATCAAAGGAAAGAGGGATATTGAAATAAAAATTGACCCATTGCTGATCTAGATGCTGAACTAATGGAAGCATTTTGACAAAGGCTTGAAGTAGCATATACTTCAAACAGGTTTCCCAGAAGTTTCATTTTTCACTTATAATTTTAAACCCCGTCTTAACTTCATGTTCTATGTACCCACCAGGAACCAAATATGATTTCTTGCACAAAGCCTTTGGACTAGTTTGTCCAGCCATCCTGCCAAACACATCTTGGGTGGGGGGGGGGCATGTGTTACTGTATTAGATGCACAATACTTTTAGGTACTATGTATATAACACAGATAGAATTTGAAAATTTGAAAATAGAGAAATGCCCATGAGTCGTACAGATTTTTTTGCCTTTCTGGCCTATTTTAGACTGAGAACTACTGCTAATAAGAACTGGTCCTTTCAATAGTTCACACTGTGTAGTATGTATTTTTGTGTGACATTAAAAATCACTTATCTAATACTCTTCATTCAAATCTGGGGAACTTCTGAGAGAGAGGTGCTAGTGCATCTAGCCCTAGAGTAAATGTACTGATATGTCTATCTGTGAACAATGACAAAGCTGAAAACAAAATCTAGGACTCTGGCCACATTCTCCCACATTCTAAATATTAAAAAGTGAATGGCAATTAAATACTCCTTTTCTCTTTCTTGGCTTTTTTTTCTGACATTAGAATTAGGATATTAATGACAAGTGATAACTGTTGTTTCTATTGGAATGAAACAGTCTGAAAGAAAGTCATATTTGTTTGATCTGTTTTGCGCAGTTTAATCTGTTGTTGCTTTCTAAATACGAGGCTAATTCTAGGGCTCTGTGCTTGTATCCATACCCAAAGCTCTTTTTAATGTTAGCAAACATGAACATACATGCATGTGTTTAGTCTATAATGTATGTATGTGCTTTCCTATGGTGTCATAATTTGCATTTGCAGAAAAAGGACCCTTATATGTTTCCATTGCTCAGATTATGAGGTATGTTAAGAGTGCCAGAGCTAAATTAGTGACATAATTAATATAGGTTTACTATTAAGTAAATTCCACATTATTCTTAAGGTAAATGTAACTGTGAATTACTGAAATTTTTCTTCATCCCATATCTTTTAGGACCTTGTTTCCTGAAAATGGGCGCTTGAAAAGAACAGAACAGCTGATGATGACAGCAGATGTTGATCCAACTCTGCGTCCTTTTCAGCTCTCTATGTCACAGTTTAGAAACCTGTGCAATGCATACAGGAAAATGTGTGATGAAGACGCAAGCCTTTTTGTGTTCAACTACAGAGAAGAACTACGGCAAAAGAAGATGAGGAGAAGTTTACCTGGAAATACTGGTCAGCCTGAACAGACTGAAGAGGAAAATCAGCTGTAACAGCACAAGTCTGATTTATTTTTATTAGTTTTAACTCCTTGATCTACACGTGTTGACTCAGTAAAAGAAGGTTTAGATGGTCCAACATCTGTGCAGATATGAAAGACCTACTTTTGAGAAAGTGGTAGAGAGAGAGGGCATCTCTCTATGCCATTCAGCTGCAGACAAAAGGGAATGACAATCCAGGTTCTTTTTACTTCAGGGGAATGGCTAGAACACATACCAAGAAACAAGGTACATTGTGAGACAGGTAATTGAGTTGCAATACTTCTAATATAATTGAATTTTTGTATGAATGAAAGTGCTTTACTGAAATTGAAGAAAAATACTTTTCAGACATCAGCACATAAGATGGTGTTGGGTTTTTGTGCTTTTTTTATCTTGGAACATCCTACTGTGCAGAGTAATTTAAAAAAACAGAAGCCAAGACTCTTATAAATACACTCAAGTGACTGGCTTATGGGAGGATAAAGTGCACCAATTGCCTCAAGGTCTACTAATACTCTTCTCATTTATGCAGAAGCAAAGAATTTGGGATTTAAAGCTCCAACTACAGAAAAACAGCACAATAAAAAGTAGAAAACATGGCTAAGTACAATACTTATTTGTCTTTTACTGTACAGGCTCATAGAGAAAATAAAAAATACAGTCAAATAAAAGATTACAGGCCAAGCTTTGTTTTTGTATTTACACATATGTATAAAGTATAAACAGCATTGAAACATACAAAAATGAAACTTCTGCACTGTTGTGCACTAAAACACATTAAAATAACTTAATTGTGCTTTAAATAAAGCAAACATGAAAACCAAAGAAATAAAATGCCCAAGGTATTGAAAAATTCAGTTTGCAATGCTACTTTCCATTGTAAACCCCTCTGTGACTCACTAGCACCTTTTCCACATTACTTAAAATATTAATGAGGCCATCCCCAAGAACACTACATCATCTTAATAAATGCTTGAAAGGGATGAACTAATTTACAAACCTGGGCCAACTTAATCTATTTTTGATCCACAATAAATTAAAATAACTTAAGAATCCTTTACAGCTGTTTTTGAGCAAAAATGTATTAGTGCATAAAATCAGATAGTAGTTTTCCTGCAGCTTCCATGAATTTACTAGTTTTAAAGCAAAATGTTTGTGGAATTTTATGTGGACTTCAAATGAATGTTTTAATATTAAGCTAGGATTTTCCATGCCTCTCCACAGCTTCATAAAAACAGTCCTCATTAACTACAGATGTTAAACTCTGGACACTAAATTCTCTCTCTAAAATAGAGTTCAGATCCAGGTTTGCAGCATCAGAGTGACTGTCAAGGGATTGGTGACGTTCTTGCATTGCCATTAGAGTTCCTCTGCTACGCTTTGTGCTATTTACTTTTCTCTTCACTGGGCAGAAATGGCCCCGCACGAGCTTTGGATGCTCTGCTATTTGAAAGCCATCTTCTTCCTCATTTTCAGCAGCCTGATCCTGTTCAGAATCGGCACTGGGTTCTTCTGAAATCTTCAGCCTCTGGAACTGTATTTCAATGTCTTTTGTAGGGCTGCCTTTCTTTAGGCTCCGATAGTCCTCGTCATCGTCATCATCACTGAGAATATCGGATTCTTTGACAAGAACATTAGAAAAGTCAGATGCAGTGCTCTCTGCATGTTTATCGGGAGATGAATTTTTGGGCTCCTGGATGCTCTCAGAAGTGTGGCAGCTGCTGCTCTGAGTGCTGCTGCTTAGGCTGCACTCATCAGAGTCCTGGAAGGTGCCTTTCCCCTGGTCACCGTTCCACTCACTGCTGGATGACTTCTTCAGTACCTTCAAGGATCTCGTGGAAGCTGTGCAGAGTAAAAATGCAGGTTTATTTTTTTTAGAAAAAAAATTGGTTACACCTTTTATCTTAATATCCCACTTACGATTATGATGGACACATTCCAAGTCAGATGTGTCAGCAGTCTGATAGCGACAGTGTGCTTCCCATGTCAGAGTTTTCATTACACCTATTCTAAGGCTCTGTGCTTTCCTTCATGTGTAATACATATCGAATCCTCCAAAAAAGTGTAGCCATAAATTACACAATTCTGCAGAAAGAAAGACTGACTTGGGCACCTCAAGCACTGAAGGGTGCAGATGTAGGCAGCAGCTGAACACTTCCAGCTGATCCTCTGATATTAAGGGGATTTTACAGAAGACTGATCTGATAGAGAACTTGAAATACTAGTAACTACTCATTTAACTAAAATGTCTGAAGCCTGTACTTAATTACAGTATCAGCTGGGATGCAGATTTAGTGCATTGAAAGAAGCAAGACCCCCTGCCTTTTCCCTGTTGTTCTAGCTACAAATGTTATTAGGGCTGAGTTACTAAGGGGAACCCAGAGGAAAGAATGCTAATACTGTATGTCAAAGGGTGTCTGTTCCTTCCCAGCAAAATTAATTCGGGCCTTATTAAGTCTTCTCTGAAGAGAGCTAATGACACATGACAGTGTGGGGAAGTCTGCTTAGCTCCTCTAGCCCTTGTCACAGAGTGGTAGAGAAACTACTCCTACTCCAGTCAAAAA
>VZRH01004815.1:229879-298865 GCA_013397555.1 Urocynchramus pylzowi | reverse complement strand
AAAAAAAAAAAAAAGAAATGGGATTTGTGGGTCTGACACATGACACTCTATGGTCATGGTAGTAATTGTGAATGCCCTACCAGCACTGGAGTCCGAATGTTTTAGTTTTCACTTGAGAAGCTGTTTCTTACCCAGTTTGGCTGTTGCAGGTACACGATTCTTAAGTGGGACGAGGCGATCTTTACATTTTTTCTCCAGTGGTAGCTCACATTTTATGTGACGTCTGAAATTCTCCCGCAGAATAGAACGGATGACCTTCACAATGTTAGTCTTGTTCTCAGAATCACTGCAAGTTTAAGAAAACACAGAACTTAATCTCCTTGCTGAAGTAAGACACTGGGATAAAATGTTCCTACTTCCTTTCTGCTGATGAGCTTTAGGGCAGCATTTTTTTTCAAAAGCTTGCTTTAGTAGTGGGTTTACAGCTATCATAAGATCATAGAATGTTCTGGGTGGGAAGGGACATTAAAGATCATCAAGTTCCAACCCCTGTGCCATGGGCAGGGACATCTTAACAGTGTTAGACATTTCACACACCTTGTGTTTTGAGATCTTAGTTTCTTCCTCTTAGAAAATGACTTGAAAGGTAACTTCTGTATGAGGGAATCACCACCTTAAGTGGTCTTTAGGAGAAAGTAATCTCTGTTAACCATCTGAGAGTGATAAAATCAGTTACTTTGTCCATACCATACTGGAGCTTATGTTCATATATCTGCAGGTTTCTGACATTGGATGATCACTACACCTAATTCACCCATTTGAATTTGTTATACTTTATGCAGTTAAAGACTTGCATAGTGCCTAGCTTCAAATAAAGAGTGCCACTTCAAAACTGCTTATGTAAAGGTCACATGGGGGAAAATACTTTCTCTTTTTTTTAAAATTCCATTAATGTGATTTGTGAAATACAACATGTCAGAGTTATATTGTAAAATATAACTCTGACATGTAAAGCTTACCTGCTGCACAACTGAAAAATTGTTTCTGGTCTGCCTTCTAGTTCTGACTTGGTGTGAATCAGTTCCCAGATACAGCTGTTCTCTGTTCCTGTGTGTGGAAGGAAATGTTACTTTTGCATACACTCCACAAAACCTTTGGCATTAGAAAGACCAGGGTAGAGCTCCTCCATCTACAGAAGGCAGTGTTAACTCAGCCATGTGTGGAGCTACAGAAGATCTCACCCAAGGTAGAACTCAAGAGAAAATCCCCTGAACTGTCTTGCTGCAGCAGCCTAGCACTGCCTTTGGTAACTTCTCTCTTGAAGAGTTGCTTTCCCCCATTCTTGCTGCTTGTCTTTATCTCTCAGCCTTAACAGGCCTTCACCCAGGTGTGCTCTAAAGACCTTATGACACTTTACAGAACATACAGAAGTGGATAGGACTATAAAGATCAGCTTGAAAATAAACCCACAGCCCTTTACTACTACAAATTACAGTCACCTTTTTGCTGTTTGAAAAAACATGAGGATCAGCACACACACAGCACCAGTGTGTCATCAGGATGTCAACTACAATAAACCACCTGCCTTTTATTGGGAATTTCCATTCTGTCATTCCTTCACATCATGTTACATCTCCCTTAATGCACAGAAGAAGTCAACATACCAAATTTAGGAAGTCTGTAAATGTATCAAGTCTGTACCCCCTGACTGCAGACACAGCAGTGGATAGACAGTACTTTCTCTATACCTGCTTGTTTCCAGAGGCTCAGAAAAACATCTGGAAGAAGCAGTATTACAGAATTCCAGAAAAGCATTCAGTCTTAAAGTATTTACTGCAGGAGAGTTACCTGCTGTGTTCCCCAGTCGAACTTGAAGAGCAGATAAAGGAATCAGCCAACGAAATTTAAATGGATCCAAGTCACCATAATTATGTGCAGCACGAACATTAGTAGGCTGTAAAAAGAAAACAAAGGATATTTCTAAGAAGTAGAAGAATTGGTGGTGTTTTGTACTACTCTTAAAAGATCTGCCTTTGAAGAAAAACTAAATTGATTAAACTTTCCTTCACTACCTTAAAATGAACTTGTAAATGTAGTTGAAATGGTGATAGACACAACCTTTGGAATTCATAATTGCTTCAACTTTTAAAAGCCATTTGATTTTAACTGATAAAAATAATACTTTGCCTATAAGTACTACCAGGGAAGAAGTTTCCTGTGAAAGAACATACAGACTGTGGATTAGCAGAATACATTAATCATGTAGCTGCTGCTGCTACTTTTAGAGCTTCTCCATCTGTTACAATGAGCATGCTTCAGTATATCACCACTGGTACTTGGAACATACGATTTGCTACCCAACTTCCACATTTCAGGTCTGTAAGTGGGTGCAGAGAAGGTTATGTCTATAATGACCCTTTTCCTTTCCTTCTATGGTGATCAAGGACCGATAAAACAAAGGTCTTTCACCTGCACCCTGTGGTAAGTTAGGCCATCATAAATGCTATATGGAAGAATTAGTTATTTCTGCATAGCAATGTTTCATCTTCCACTTGATAAAATTAATGTGGGGCTCACACAGAAGATGATGCTGCTTACTAAATAAGAAAAAATATTTATTGCTACACAGATACTGAGCATTTGTTTCAGCAGGATAGCCAGAACTCCAGCCTAACAAGGGAAAGTGGTGTTTCACCTCAGTCACTCCCCCTCTAACACTGTTGTGGTCCATCTCACATTGCAGTAATATCCAGAACATCCACCATCTCCACTGATACCAGACTTACCATTTTCTTTTTCAGTTTGTAGTTCTCCTTATACACCAGTATTACAGCCCTCTTAAAAACTGAAAAGAGAAAGAAAAAAAAAAAAAAAAAAAAAAAAAAAAAAAAAAAAAAAAAAAAAAATAAAAAAAAAAGGAANAAAAAAAAAAAAAGAAAGCCGTTAATTATAGGCATAATATTACAATATTCAGTGAAAATACTCTCTTGGAGAAGCTGATTATTATAGCCATGGGAATGTGAAGGATGAGATAAGCAAACATTGAAATGCATTTGCCCTGTGCTGAGATGACAACTGGGTTTTTCATCCTGCACTTTCATGCAATGGCAGTATTTTTCCCTTAGATTTTATTCTGAATGTTTAGTATTAAGCCATTCTGTATATTTATTCTGAAACTATCAGTAACCACCTGTCTATCTCCTGTAAGTCTTCACATAAACAAATACAGAAGATGTAGGTTAGATGTAAAAATTTTCTTTCTGTAGACAGAGGACATTTTCAAGTAGAGTGAAGTGCCTATAGCACGAGAGTGCTGTGAAGGATACAGTCTGTTCTTCCTGCAGTTCAACAGTTTGTTCTTCTGTTTGGAGCATTCCCTCCCCTAACCATGCTTCCCAGGGAAGGAGTGCCCTGAAAAAAGAGAAGCCTGTCTGACATCAACCTGGAGTTCTTCTTAAAGATGAGGTGTTTATCCACTGAAATATTAAAATAATCCTTTTTTTTAAGATATGGACTCTTGTTTGTATGCTCTCATTTCCACATCAAGTTTCAGGTTAAAATAATCTGGATGAGGATTTCAGTGTAGTAGCTGTAAAGCAGAAGTTAGTCTGAATTCATAAGAATTCTACTCTTATTCATAAGAGTAGAATAAATCATGATTTTCCCACAAGCCTCCTTTGAAAGCCTCATTTAACAGATTGTTCTAAAGGCTCTAATATTGCCTCTAGAAATTCTTCCACAGTTTAAATATAGGCGAGACAGCAGCTGAGGGTGGCTCACAGAGCAAACAGTACCAGCAAGCAAATAAATAGAAACTTCTTTCACATTAGAAAAATACAACTATGTATTTTTTCACATATAAGTCCACCCTATATATCACATGACTGCAGGGAAGGGAATTTGGGGCTTTTATCCTGTGAGAAGATCTGATGTGGCAATCTTCAGATTTGAAAGCACAGTCCTTAAGGAAGACACTTACCAAACACTGTAAGTTCAAGGTCTTTCCTTGCTTTGCTCAGCGACGGGAAAGGATTCAGCCAGGTAACTGTGGAGTGCATCAGAAGTTCTCCCATTGAAAGCTCTGTCACCTGTATTAAATTATAACAGTAGGTTAACATAAATAAACAGTATGAATATCTACATCAGTGCTGCATTTAGTACACATCGATAACTATAGGGATCTATGTTTTCTGTATTTACTCTATGTATAGAAAGGGATCTTCACTACAGCAGGAAAAGTGTGAATAATCTCTTTTTTAAAAACAGGTTACAAATATACAAAGTAATAGCCCCTAAGTTATGAAAGCTGGGTAGAAGTTCTTACTGTTAATAACTTAAAAGAATACTAAGCTGATCTGATAATCTTATGCTTCCATAGAGCCAGTTATGAACTGCCTGATTTATTAGCTGTATCTTTAATTTCTATAGAGTAATTAGTATTAATGACACTACCAGTGGCAAAATTAATGGAGGTCTTGTACTCTGAGGCTCCTTTCTTCTGTGGGACACAACATTATGCTGAAGAATATCAAAGGCTGTCAAGTTTTGTTTCCCCATAAATGATGAGAAACCAGGTAGTCAGCAGGGACAATTTGACTTTTACTAGCAGGAAATGAAACAACTGAGATGACATCTCTCATATCTGATATCCAGCTTTACAGATTTGATCTGCTTAGTAATTGTTTGATGTAAATGGCTAAGTTGAGGCCTTGCTGCCCCATTTCTGGGAGATGACTGCACACAGTCTGTATAACTAATGGGTTTTGCTCTGACAAATACCCATGGATGCCTCAGCACTGGAAGTGTAGAGAATGAGAATAACAGACCTTAATGTGAAATCCCTCAAATTGCCATTTGCATTTATACGGGTGAAAAAATATGTTAAGAACTTAAAAACTCAATAGCATAAAATCTGAATGCCTTGGGGCATGGATAATCTCTGCAATGTTTTGACAAGAGGGGTTTTTTTTCCTACTGAGAACTATATCTACTCCTGCTTGCAATTCCTGTCAGTCCAGAATGTGGCTGTGGCAGCTGTCTGAAAACTTTATTTTCATAAACCATAACCTACTGACAGAAAGAAATTTGACAGGCAGATACAAAAAAGAAGGCAAAATATTAAAGGAGAATGGAGCAAGCCCAGCGCAAATATGTTCCCCAGATTACCTCAGGAAGAGAGGAAGCCCCTCCAGCAAGCTGGATAATGCTTCAAGAATCAATGTAACATGTTGTTTCCTCTCTTACCTCTTTCTCTGTTCCACTTTGTTCTGCAACCAGTTGGTCAAATACAGTGCCATAATCTTCATATATCTTCTGCATCTCATTTATGTGACTTGCTACTTTTTCCATTGCCTTTAGTGCTTCTGTAAGATTTAAAAATTTCATACACAGCTATGTAATTCATTTTTTATTTTCTAAATATGGTAATTTTAAATTGACTTCCTCTTGAGGCACGTAAAATGATGTTGCCTTACGAAGGTTTGCTGAACTGAATTCTAGCTCTGTATCAATACTTTCTCATAGCAACAGTAGAAGAAAAACTTCCTGGTCAGAGTAAGTGAAAAATGCTCATGTGGTGTCTTAAGTGGCTGAAAAGGCTGCAATAAGCATTCCAGTGACAAAGGCCCCAAAGTTAGCTGTATGATAGTACCATGGTTAAATTTTGCATCTTGTAGATACAGGGCCACTAGGTCCTCTGGAGTAATCTACACTCATCCTAGAATAAGTTATCTAATGATCTTTAAGAGAAACAAATTGCATTTGTCTCATCCCAGAATGCACAAAGAAAGACAGTGTTAGGCTATACAAGTTCCTCATAGGCTGTACACATGAAATGCTGGTGGCCAGGTTTTGTTTAAATTATGTTTTCCAAACAAGAATGTCACTAGATTCCATTAGATTTTTGTATTAATTCATAATGGAATTGAACAGGGTTCCTTTGTTTCATCAATTCTTAATTTTAGCAGTTTGGCATCTATCCTGACCTGCAAATAAGTCCCCAGCCCCAGCTTGTTTGGGGAAGAGAACAATATTGGAAGCTCCTTTTGAAGTCAGTAAGATCTTCATGAGTTTTTACTGACAATGTATTTTGTCTGCATCCAATTTGTGAAAATGACAATCAATCCATAAAATACATCTCTTGAGTTTTATCCAGCAGGTGCTGACAGACCTGAACTGGAATTTGCTGGGGTGAAGTCCCAAGCATGTGAGCCTAGAAAAGCAACCAACTCTAATGCATGTCAGATAAGTCTCTCCACACGGGAGGACTGCAAACATTTGACAAAGATCTCTTCTACACAAGTAAGAGTCACAGAAAAACCTCTAATAACATATATTTCCTTCTGTGGTGCTCTCTTAAACTTTGACATATTTCAAGACCTAAATAATAACCACGAGATGGAGCCTTGGTCAGTGTTTCTCAAGTGGGTGGAAAAAAATAAAACAAAAGGCAACACTGTGACCTGACATGCTCCTGTGTGCATGAGGATAAAGATCCCAGTCTTACTTGCCATGGCAAATCCTGGGCATACCTACTTCTCAAAGGGACTTGGACATACCAAGTAGGACTTTTAGCTAAAGGAACAAAAAAATATACTACTTTTAAGAAGAGGGTGGGAATTCTCTCTAGGTTTATACAAGTTCTGTGCTATCTACCAGAATGTCTACCTGTATCTTCAGAAAGGACATGAAATAAAACTTAACTCCTCTTCATTCCTGTAGAAGAAAAGAAGAAGTTACCTGTCAAATGATAATGCTCCTCACTCTCATTGTCTGTCAGCGACACCAGCTCTTTTAAAAGCAGAGGATATTTCAGCACTCTCTGAACAGGCTTTATGAGATATGACTCCAGTGTAGAAGAATGTTGCTTTGTGGGATTTCGAGCATCCAGAAAGGTCTTAAAGGCACTATCTGTTTTGGCTAGATGAAAAAAAAAAAAAGAAAAGGGTCATTTGAACATGAAAGTCATGGAAGCTACCATAATTGAAAAACATGGAATGGCAATTTGAACCCAGCACCAAAACTCTCACCCTTTTCAATGAATGATTTACAGAGTAGCATATGCTATTCATTTCATAATAATTTCCTGCATCAAATAACATTCAAAAGGGCTGAGAGAGCAATTTTATGAATGTGAGATTATTCCTCTAATTTTTGCACTGCATTGCAGTGAATGGCAGAGGATGTAATTCCTGATTTATTCTGCCATTTGTTGCTGCTTTTCTGGAGTCTGGGCCTGCAGACAGCACAAAATTGTGGAAGGTGTTTCTACAGCTCTCCAGGCTACTGCCTGGAGGTTACAAAAGGAATCTTGTTCTTCAGGTCTATAACATACTTCAGCAGAACCTGTGATCTTAGATCTTCCTGTTGAAAGATACCTGATTAGTCCTTGTTTTATACCAATATTTATTCCTTGATTTTATCCAATATTCTCTGCAAGTTGACAAGTTTTGTTACAGTAGTTCACTGCAGTTTGAATTCATGCAAGTGAATTACAATAATGAAGACAATAAATTACCTCTCTCGAGAACTTTCTGAACTTTGATGTGGTTTGCACAGAAGCCACTGTACAGTTTGAAGTGGTCAGCATAATACAGAAAGGAGCCACCAAGGGAAAACAGCAATTTCTGAAATCAACACAATCAAAATATTAGTTCACTACTAGAATCCTAAATAAATATTCTAGCATACAACAAGCAGACTCAATGGTGGATTATCTGCTATCTTTCTATATCTATCTCATATTTTATATATATATATATATATATATATATATATATAACATGAATATACTACTGGTAGTAACTTGATGATATTTTTCTATTTCACTGAATGTAGAAGTTAGGCATTGCCTGTAATTTTCTCCTTTCTTCCTGAGCAGGTATTCTGTTTTACTTTATATTTCAGGCAGCACAGGAACAAAAATCAGCAGAGATTTAACTATGCTGTGTTGGGAAAAAGCCATAGGAGCCATAGGAAGCAAGGCATAAATGTGCCAAAGCCAGAAGGGACAGAGTAAAACAAATACAGGATTGCTTTCCAGCTGTTTTCCTTTTTCTCAGGCAGGTGGTAATTACAGGACACCTCTGGTGTTCTTGGATGAAGGGGAGGTTGGGAAGATGTGGGAGGGACTGAATCACAAGAGAGAGGTTTTTAGAAAAATGCCTCCCAAAACAAATATAAGAAAGAGGAGTAGTGAAGGAGGAGGAAAGAAGCCCTCTCCCTCCTTTTAATCAATGTTTGCTCCACAAAATGCAGCAAGTGTTCAGGAGACGGGCCAGCAGTCGTGCTCAGCCCTGAGCAAGTGACTCCATTGCCAGGGAATCTACTTCCTCCAGTCAGGGCAGGTACTGGGTAGTGCTACAGCCATTCACACTTCACAGGCCCACTTCTTTTACCTCACAACATGGTAAACTTGTGAGGCATTTAACAAGAAAAGCTCCCAGTCTGTTGGGGATTAGTTGGGCACAGCACAGAGAAGCACAGGCAGGGCAGAACTCAGCACAATGACAATAAACGCTCTACAAAGGGGTTTTGCACTTATCTTTCATTGCTGAATAGAACTCTGTAATTCAAAGTAAAGCTTCAAACATAAAAGCAACCCTACAAAACTTCTAAGAGCCAGAAACTTCTTGAAGCAAGATTTTCACAAACATTTGCAGGCATACTACAAAATATGAAATGATGAAATATTTACCCGGAACTGAGATGGTGTTTCCAATGTATTAAAATCTGAGGAAGAAGATATTCCATCTTCAAGGGTCTCCAAAAACACCTTCTGGAAATCCAGCATTTCTGGCAGGCTGCCGAACAAGGACTCCATCTGTGGAAAACATCAGGCCATGAAATGCAGCACTCCATGGACCTAAAAGTGGTCTTTTGAAAACAGTGGACTAAGGACATGTAACACACAAAGGCTTGTAATGTCTTTGTTAATATTTTTCAAACAGGTTTAATAAAAAATCCATGCGAAAAGTGAAGGTTTCTCAGCAGTTAATTCAGAAGAACAATTACTCTTGAAGAAAAGGAAGTGATGCACACACTAGAGAGAAAGGCACTGATTGGTGTCATTCCTATTGACATCTTTGTTGTTTGATTTTTCTGTCACACTCTCAGCAATAAAAAATCCAAGTGTCAAGGTCTTAACTCATAAAAGAATGACATGGACCTTTTTTCAGATATTCCCTCACCTCATCCTGAGTAAGGAAGGTTTCTTTTTGAAGGGGCTCCAAGTATAGCTCGAAGAGGCAGCTCAAATCCTGCAAAAAAGAATATTTGTTCACTTTTTCTGTACCATTTGGAAACTGTTCTATATGTGGCGACCCTGAGATAGGGGTAAGTTTGGGGAATGAACTAAAGATACAATTCCTTTTCAGTAACAAAATAGCCTGATTATTGTTAGCACTGAAGTTACTGCTAAATTAGAGACAAACTGATTTCAGTGTGATGTTTTTGTTTCATCCTTAAGGCTTTACAACTTGATTATAACAAATTATATTTCAGTGTAGCATGAGGAAGAATTGTTACAGATGTTTATTTTTGAATGAGTCCATCCATATGAACAGTATGAAATGTTTTAATTATTTATGTTACATAAACTATATAAATAGCCGCTTATTTAAACATCTGTAGTAATATTCAGAAGGACATGTAGTCCCTTAAAACCCTGTAAGTTATTAAAGTGTTCAGTTATGTTGTCAGGTAGGTGTGATCAAGGGCTTTTTCAGTCACTTCAAAAAAATCAGTGTCATTTTTGAAGACTTACTATCCCACCCCAAAGCATGACAGCAGGGCTGGGGCCCACTACAGGGCTCTCCAACCTTGGAAAGAGACACACCAGAAAGTCTATGTAGAAGGAATAATGAGCAGCTCCCTGAAAATGCCATAAGAAGTATTGCAACCTGCCAGGATTTTTGCTAATGCAAAATTGCGTGTATATTAGTGGCCTCCATGGTCATGCTTTGTTCAAGTGATTCCTCTAAAAGATACATCAGGGGGACATAAATGAGGGTCCAGCATATGGCTGTATCAGTGCATTGGTGGATGAAGTGTTTTCTTTTCCACAAACATTATTGCAGCAAGTACTGACATCTGTAAGTACAGGTTTTGAGATCCAGAAAATGAGATGATGCCTTCCTGCTGGAGGCCAATGAATTCGATGTTTTCATGTTTCCTTTGGCAGCCAGTCACATGATTTTAGAGTTCATAAAAAGAAGAAAGATACATCAAACAAATTGCAGGCTTATCAGTCAGAAGAGAAATAGCTTCCATGTCATGCTAAAACCCACTGAAGTTGTGCCTTTTAGCTTTTCTGGTTCAAAAATAATCATGCACTCTTTTCCATATACTCATTTGTAGGAGACTATTCTGTTCTTCTACCAGATTTATTTTCATCTTGAAAACTAGGGAGACATCCCCTGGAAAACCCTTTTTGTTTGCAGGTATCTTCTCCCCACAGATGACCAGTCTCCAATACAACTACAAATTGACTAATGCTACTACATCAAATCCTACAGCCTCACCTACAGGAGCTAGTCTGCCAGAAACAACAGGAACAATTAGATAAGGAGACTTTGTAGGTTATGGCCCTTGTGGAAGGCTGGTTGTATAAAGATAAGATCAAAATATGTTAACACCATCCCCAAGTCACGGTTAGCCTCAAAAGTAAGTGAGCCATGTTTGGTTTTTTTTTACCTTGACATAAGACTTCTCAGTATCCATAAGTTCTTGGATGACTTTCCTCAGTCTATCTGCATCAGAAAGGTGGCGAGCCAGTGGTCGTGGAGGTGGATCCTGGTTGTCCTTCTGTCCTTCCATATTGCTTGCTTGGACTTCTTGGAAGTTTCGGCACAACGCACTGATCTGCTCTGCGCTCTGTTAAGTGAGAAGAAACAGACAAGCGACGATGCTTTAGAATATGAGTTGTACTACAATTATTTCTAAATTCCTCCAATTCTGCTCCTGCTTCAAATTCAGGGGCCAGAGCATGCCATTGATTTTTGTCAGATGTGTATCTTGACAGCTTTGAACAGCTTTAATTTATAGCAGAACCAGATCAGAGCAGTAAAAGGAAAATTGCTAGTGATTTTCCAGCACAAATAATTTTCAATCTTCAGATACAAGCTCATAGAGTGCAGAAGATGACAGAGCACTCAGATATATCACATGCTTTGATTCTTATGACACTAGCATCACACTGTTTTCCACCTTATTTTGCAACAGTCACTGCATCAAAATTGAAAGAATTTGCAGATAAATATCTTATAAGCATCCAGAATAATTCTTTTATATTTCATCTGCTACCTATATTGTGTTGTGTGTTGTGTTGCTGCTTTCTAAACAATGAGACATGAAGCTGAGGGTTCAGATTGCAATATCTGGGGGTGTCAAAAGATGGTCAGATGTTTTCTTTCCAAGGATACAACTATAAATCAGGATCTTTTGCTTTCAAAAAAGGCAAATGGAAAACTAAATATTTGATATTCTTTAGAAGAATGATTAAAAACAGAATTTAAAAAAAACCCAGAAAATTTTCAAACAAGGTAGGAAATGAAGATAGAACAACAACAGTTAACTTGTAATGCAAAGATGGAAGATATTTCTAACACTATTAAATAGTTATATAATTTGCTCTTGGATGACCACAACTAATATCCAAGAGCAACTTTTGCAGGCCATAATCTTCAATGCTTAATTTGAAATTATTCCACTGTTCTCTTTCTTACATAGTGTTTCCCTGAAAGCTAAAACATCACTACCATTACCCAATTTTATGTTAACAGCATTCTGTATCCACATCTTTGTACTACATGAAACAATTCTTCTTTAGTGTTTCTGTCATTCAGACACTTGCACAATCTGGACAGTTGCATAAGCTGTGACATTTATCACCTTGTACTTAGCAAGTGCATTCAAATGAGGACTACAGGAAGGCTGCCTTACTTCATGTGTAAGTCTTTTTACGGTGATATCAGGACATGAGTGCATTTCAGAGTTGTCTTAATTTATACTTTATTTATTCCACAAGCTGTCTCAAGTCATCCTTTTTGGGTGTCCTGATTCACCACTGATTACCTGTGTAGCTTGGTTCAGCAACATACTAGGCCATCAAATGAACAAATGCAAAAGTTAATCTGAAAATGAACTGAGCTATACAAAATCTTTCAGAAGAGTGGAAGCTAAATGGACTAGCAGTATTTAATCTCAACCATTCCTGTGATAAAACACCTAAACTATGAAAATAAATGTTAAATGTCAAATATTTGCAATGTAGTCCATACTACTCAGTAGCTTCCCAGCTCCCAGTTTTGAAAAATGCCACCACTATAAAAAAAATGAAGTTACTTTCCTCACTGATATGTGGAATCATCTTCATAATCCAGTGCAATGACAGTTTGCAGGACTACGAAATTTGGATACATTTAGTATTTTCAACACTTATTAGGACCCAAAAAAATGCAATATGAATTGAATGGTGTTTGTTAGAATTACAGCTCCACACTGATGGAATAAATTTAAAAATTGTAGTCAGTCTCTGACTACATTAAAATTACATTGAAATTAATTAGTGGCTTGCAAACAAATCCTTTAGGAAGTGGTGTGTGGGGGTGTGTGTGTGTATATGGGTTATTTTAAAGCAGTGTCTAAACAACTGAATGCCAAAGCACTTCACTTTTGTTCTCTTTGTTTCTGATGTCAGAAAGGTTTGTATTTATATCAGAATGTTTCAGATTTTACGCTCTCTACAGCTCAAGATGCACATGGGCAGCTTGATTTACATCAGCCTGATGACAGATCAAGGACACTGGGATCAAGGATGCAAGGCAGCCTATTGAAAGGAAGTCACAAGCAGCATCATCAGGCACAGTTTTACAAGGAAGAGTTAGAAGTCCTCTCTTCCTCCTCAACCACCTTTGCATATAGAGCAGGCAGGCATTGGGGAATGTGCTATTTCTACATCCCCTTGAGTTTTGGGGTCAGTGCTGCATCTGTCACTGAGAATCACTGTATGGGAAAGCATATGGAAATAGATGATACTCCTCAACATAAATATTTTTTGATCAGCTAAGCAATATAATTTTGCTGTCAGAAATTGTTCTGCATAGCTGGCCTAAGCCCAAGGCACAGGATTACCTCTCAGGTACCATTGACAAGCACTGATTTTTATAAACTTTAATATGTTCCTGGATACATTTGCAAATTTGGCATTAAAAGTATTGCCCTTGACCTCCCTGCTCACAGGATCTTGTCTTTTCCTTAAGTAATGCTGCTCTGTGTCCTTTCCTTTACAAGAGGGAAGAGTCTTCCAGACCCCACAATATCCAGACCTGACTCTTTGTACCCACTGTGGTATTTACACTTGGGTCAAAGCAAGCATGAAATGCTACTTGATCACAGGACAGGAGTGTTTCACATTCACTCATACACGCTGCGAAGACCACAGAGGATGAAGGAACCCATTTTGCCAGTGGAACCACTGGTTTTTGACAAGGAGCCTAGTATAAATGACAACATAGCAACAAATAAGTAGAGAAGCATAAAACAATTCTTCTTCCATGTTTTTTTACAAAACTCTCTTACCACCCAGATTGGCATCTCTACCCTTTTCTCCTAGTGTTCTGGACACTACTTTCTGCCTTTGACGTGAAACTATTTCCTGCTCTTTTAAACTGTTTAAAACAGATCCTTTTTAGAAAGTCTTGAGTGACAATCCCTAGGACCACCTCTTTTACATCTGGCATGTATGGGAAGGAGAGGCTCAGCCTCTGTCTGGGATTGCCCTGCAGCTGGGATTTCAAAGCCATCTGGGCATTCTGGATGTCAAATCAAAACTTGACAGTCCACTGCCCTTAAGCCCAAAAGTCTCAAAAGGAACCCCCTCTTGATCCACCACACATCCACCACTATCTTCAATGAAGGAGGGAATTAACCCTGAATTTGCTCTGATCTTGGCATTGCAATGGTTAATACAGGCAGATATGACTCTCAGATAAAACTGATAAATTTCTCAAGCACACAGCTGCTTTTATTTGCACAGGACCAAGACTTTATTTCTTAGTAAATAGTAAAAAATTATTTATGCCAAGCTTTATAGTGTGCAGCTTATCAGAATAGAAACAGTTAAATCAGTAAAAAAGACAAGTCCAGATAACTGACTGCAGGCAAGGCTGCAACGTAGCTGGGAACAGATAAAAGCTGAGAAGAAACTACAATGGAAGCAGCAAACTTCCTCCAAAATCCATTACTTGAGCCTATGTATGCCGCTTTCAGCAACATGTACAGGGGACTACAAGCAGCTTCAGCTTACCTTTGGCATTGAACAGCAGACAGATAAGGCTAAATATCAAAATATTTAGACTAACAGTGCTAGAGGTGGGAAAGAAAAATGGAGTTTATGCCAGGCTTAAAGGAAAAAATAACCCATATATATTTCAGGGAGAAGGAAGCTAAGGAGCACTGTGCTTAATAAACCTTATTTACCATATTCAAGATTTTCCAACAAAGCTGTATAACCTGTTCTATAGATCTACCAGTCAGGGGAAGCAACCTCCTAACCAATACTCTCTTGGCCTCTTAGAAAACAGAATGATGTGTAGAAGTAGCCTGGAGAAACATTTCTTTCATCCCTGCATGTTTGAGACTCAGGCTTAAGGTTCCACATCCTTCTGCAAGGAGTATTCTCTGTGACTGTGGACTGCTCAAAGTAACCTTTGAATGGAAAGTTCCAGCCCACAGAGATGTCACCTTGACCCACGGCAGCCAGCAACCACAGTGGTGCTCAGCTTGTCAGACGGAAATGCAGCACATTCTATTCTCAATAATAGTTATGCTAAGAAATATTACAGATTATTCCCCTAAAGTGAGCAAAAAGATACTCTTAAAAGGATGTCTTGGAGATTTTCTTTGCTCCTTGCAGACATGCATATCATCATTTGAGGCTGTGCTATCCCCACCAGAGTAACAAAACCCCATAAAATTAATCAGTGAGAGAGCAGAAGACATTAATCAGCAGTGGTTAAGAACTAGCACAACGATTTCATGGCTATCCTGTGACTTTCTACTGAATTATACTGATTGAGCATAAATGCTGCACAAGGTCAATTAGTGTTACAGGGTCTCTGCATGCTGCTGTTTACTTTACCTCTTTTATATATATGATGTACTCTGCCAGTCTGTCAGGGTTTGTTTGAAACAGTGACGGAAAGGAATATTTTAGTAGACTTAGAAAACTTTGCACAACTTAAGAAAGACTCCTTGGTGAAGTGAAAGCCATGTATGTCCTTTGAAGAGCGCTCAGGATTCAGTATCCTTGTGCAGGACACAGACCACATCTATGGGCTGGATCACCAATCCTTTGAACTCCCTACCCTAAGAGAAAACATGCTCAGAAACATCCTGCAGAAATAGATTAGACTTGTGCCCTCTTAAAATGAACAGCTAACATGTCAGCTCTATCTGATGGATGTATTTCCAGGAACACTGAATGCACCAGTCAGCAGAAGAAATACAATTACATGGAATTTTGAGCAATGAACAACTAGCCTGAGACACCTTTACATCCCTCACTCTGTGCAAAAGGAAAGCTCTTGGAGATGTCCATCCCTTTTACTTTGTGTTAGAAGGTGTTTCCAGAACAAAGGTAGCCCCGACAGTCACCTCTTTTTTTGTAGGTACATCACTCTATGGGCATCTCCTCAGACTGGGAAGTACTTTGTACCCAAGCAATATAAAAGGCTAGAAAGTTGAAGGCTCTAGTTTCCTTAAAGACCACAGAAAATAGATGCTTTATGTTAGACACCAATACAGTACCTCACTCCTCTAATTTGTTCATTGAAACAGAAAAATGCCAGCAGAGCTTTCCTGAAAAATACTTTGTGGCATTTTCACCACAGAAGTCTGGGCAAAAGTCCTGCTCAGCTTTTGGCAATAGAAGCTAAATCAAAGCAGTAGCCTCAGTCATTAGTTATCTTCTGCTCCTTCTCCTTCTTTTCCTAACTTCAAGGCCACTCAGTATGAACTTTTTCCTGACAGACAATAAAATTCTAGGGGTCTGGTTTGTTTCACTCTCTCTTGCATGTATTTTAATGAAAATATTTAAAACTTTGCTAAAAGAAGGGCATTTTTTTTCAGTGTCCACTCAGATCCTTCATAGAAATATGCAAAACATAGTTAGAGCTATGTTTTAAGGAGGGAGAAGCAAATCCTCTGCACCACAGGATGAGAAGGTGCCCTGCTAGACACTACCAGATCATACAAAAGGCAAGGAACTAACAAGGAACTTTTGTCTTTGAGTTAGAATCTCCTAATTTCAGAGAGATTTATGTTAGTAAATCAGCCTGTTAACAGAATTAGATGTCACCAACTTCATTTAGAATTATCACAAATACTATAAGAAGAGGGAGGGGCTGCTGACCCAGTAATTCTTTCCAGAGAGCACAGGGTAAGGCCTGAAAGAAGGCTGAACATACAGCTGTGTAAAACAGCCAAGATGCAATCCACCTGATGTGGTGCCTGAGCTATTGATATTTGCATCTTCCCTCTCACCTGCCACACAGAGAGATGCCCATCTTTCTCTTTGAGCACAGAAGAACCGTCAGTGGTGACTGAGGAACTTGACTGAAACTCTTGTTATAAACCAAGCCATGCAGCAGGGACCTGGTCCCAAGAGCCTGCATTGACCAGGTCCCCAGGACAAGCAGCAGCCACTGAGTTCATAAATGCTGTGCTCAGTTTCTCTAGAATCGATCTCCAAAGTCATCTGACTCAACTCGTACCAAAGTCAAAAGCAAAACAAAAGTGATTTCCATTGCAGGACGTTAAATCCTGAATGTACAAAATGTAAAGATGAGAGCATCAGGGAAACAAAAAGAGGAACCCTAACAGCCCAGGTCACAGAAAGGAGAGTCTTATGAGGAAACATCAAAGCACACAATAAAAATTTTCCCAAACCCTGGTTTTGTAAAAATCTGTCAATTCTTCCTACCCCAGGTCCTTATCCTGATGTTGTCAATTTTAATGCAGCAGGCTCATGTTATTTTTCTGCAACCTGTGTAATACATATATACATCCATATATATATATACACACCTATATATACAGCCACCTGTGTAATACATATATTTTGCCAGCTTTACCTTGATTATAGATCATATTTTCTCTCCCTATGAAAAAACAGAGAAACAGTTAAAATATTCATGCTGCAGTTATTTCCAAATTTCCATGAGGAATCTTTTTAAAACCTTCCCACTTCTTGTCAAAATATGGATCTTAGCCCTTTCTCTGAGAAAGGCAAGAAATAACAATTTGCTTGAGCCCAGCAGCACACAGAGCAGCCAATCAACCCACCCTTCCCTCCCCCAAACTTCAGAAAGCCCAAACCTTTTCCCATGCAGAGTACCGGTACTCTCAGAGTACCGGTACAAACTCAGCCACCAACTCCACACCGTGAGAATCCATTATTTGATTACTAACGCTGGGACAGTCATTATTTATCAGGTACAGGCAGCTTGGATGCTCCTGCAGCCCCGTCAGCCCAGCCTAAGCCAGCAGCACGCGCAGCCGAAGGCACGCCGCTGCAGAACTCACCACAGAGAACATCCTGTGCAGGGAGCCGTAGGCTGCTGCTGCCTGCTGCTGGGTTTTGCGAGCCAGCGCTAAACTCTTAGCTCTGGTTTTACTCCTCCTGAAGGCGGGCATTGCGGCGGTGAACGCAAACTTTGCCAAAGGGAAGAGCCCTCGGAAGGAAGCCACAGATGTTGTGATCCCCTACGAACACACCTTCCCTCTGAGCTCAGCTGCACGAGTTTCTCTTTTGTGCCGATTACCCAAAATCGGAGACGCTGACAACATCCCACTGCAAGGAGGCTAAGCAGAGTATGAGAGTACAGACAGACCTGCCATGCCTCCCTTTATTGCTACAAATGAAGGAAAAACATGCTAGACGAGAAATTTTTTTTATAAATAGCTTGATGTGATGAGTGCAGGACAAAGTTCAGTTATGACAAAGGAAGATGGGTTTGATCTCCCCAGAAATATACCTGCCTCCCTGCCTGTGAAATTTACTGCATAAACAAAACATCAGGTGCTTTGAGAAAGTTAGCCAAATACCTAAAAATATCTAGAGGGTGCTGACTGCCCTGAAGGTCAGCATAATTTATCAATAGCTCTGTCAAGGGTATATGCTGCTAAATGTTGAGGCATACAAATGCTCTTACAATGATAAAATGAAAAACAAATAGGCAGCTCTCTGGATGATTTCTTTATATAATTATGCTTGTCCTTTGTTTGAACTTTTTAGCCATAATTACATCAATAAAAAGAAATTCAAAATGAGCTCGATAATAAATTCAGGCTTGAAAGTAAGAGTTCTGATGTTGACATATTTACACAAAACCATTTGGGTCTACAGATAGATTACTCTAAGAACAATGCAGCTTTAAATGAAACATTATAGGACATGACAACACTGAACTGAAGGGATAAAAGACTGACAAGCAATTCATTAATAAAAGGAGAACTACACCAGTGGCATAATAAAACACAGCAACTCTCATGTTGCCCCCATCACAGCACTCCTACAGTGCAATGAAGTTGAGCTGTAAGGTTTCATTCAACACTGCCCTTGGCAGCACCTAGTGCTCCCTAGGAAACCCTTTTCTTGAACCCCAATGATACACCAAGCCTGGGTATCTATATCCTTATATAGTTATGAGTGCACTGCTTCTAAGGTTTCAAGGATGTTCACCTTCATACAAGCAAGGGAATACAAGCAGCTTTCTCCTTTAATTACTGCAATTAAACTTACATCCATCTCTTTCCAAATCATTAGCACAACTTGACAGCTCAGCATTTGCCAAACTGTACAGCTCAGTGATTGAGAGGCTGCCTATCAGAGGAAAAATGATGCTGGAGCCCTGAAACAACATGCTGCTGATAAGACATGCAGAACACAACACGGCAGCAGGAACCGCTTGCTTAGCGGATGGACTGTGCCCTTTCTTTCTCTTGGAGACATATCAGGTTCACTGCAGGAGAAGACTGTAAACAGAAAATTGAGGAAATGGTCTTGAAGGAGCAAGAGAGGTTTTGCCTGCTCCCTAACAGTTCATTTTTCAGTGGATGTACAGTCTGGTTTAAAAATCCAAATCCATAGATTACTGTGCAGCATGTACAAGGCTACAGTTCTCATCCACCATTAGCTGGTGCCTCTGCAGTAGTCCACAGATCCTAGGCATCCACAGAGCAAGTCTGAAGATAAGAAACAAAATTAAATAAGTAGTTTGTGGAAATTAAAAGTTTGCAGTGCTGCATATGGCATTTTAAATTAACATAGGCCAGGTCACCAGATTAAGATTAACACAGTCTATTAAGATTATAAGTATACTTTCTGTAGAGCTACTGTTTCTTTGTTTTCTATCTGCATTAGTCGTGGCACTTTCAAGCTCTATTTTTCTAATAGATACATATAAAAACACAGCTCATCCACTGGGACTGAGAAAAAAAAAAGGTTGCTAAATTTCAGGTCCAAGCAATATCATCAATCTTGATGAAAAACAATGACAGGCCTTTTTAATTCCATATTAGGAAGTTATTCTTCCCCAGATTTGCTAATTAAGCCTGCATTATTAGCTAGCCATATGCCAGCTAAAAGATGTTACCAATTAACAGCTTTTTTTTAATGTGTATTCATTAGAAAAAAGACAATTATGTTTCAGTAATCTTTCCATCTCCTATTGAGGAACTTGGACAAATCAAAAAGGGGAACAACACAAACTAAAGCAAAGCAAATGAATGAATGCTTTTCATTTAGCCTTTCTTTTTCTCTAGAAGCACACAAGCAGCACTCAAGCACTTTTCAAAAACAAGTGAAATAACCCATCACTGTGAAATATTTTTAAGATCACTGGAAAAATGACATAGCCCTGTTGTTTGTTCCTGTGTACTTTGAATAACACACATTCCCTTTACCGACATCTGGTTTTCATCTTTCCATTTCAGTGGCACCAGCCTTGATAGTTACCATAACAGTGACATCCTTCATAATACGGGCTTCCCTCTATTGTCCTGATATGTGTAGGTGTGCTTATCTGCATCCAGTTCATTTCCCATCCTGCTTTTGCCCTTAATGCATGAAGGTAAAAGGCTAATTTTGCTCCATCAGTGTACACTTTGAATGAGAGGAAACAGTGGCTTGCCTGCAGGACAATCCCAAGCACTTGTGGGCTACTTTGTAACATCAGTCAGACCACTAGCAACACAGAAGCATAATTCACATACACAACATACATATGTAGACACACACACAGACACATATATTTAAAAATATACACGTACTTACGTACCCCGCACTAACAGGAGCTCTGCAATGTTAGTGGTCTCTAAGCATTATAAGCTCAGGATTAATACAGCTTGTCTCCAGACCTCTACACTGATCTAGAGGGAGTCTGTTTTTTTACTTTTTATAACTGTGGGTGGATAATTTTTCTGCATATTTTCCTGTCATGCTTATTATACTAATAACATGGTTTTTAAATGCCGTCAAAATGTATTTTCTAAGCATAATTGACCACAGTGAAGACACTTGCTTTAATTCCAGTGATTAAAAAATCAGTTAGCATTCCAAAGGTTTGAAGTGAGTTCTTGCTTTATTTTTAATTTCAAGCATCTTAAATATTGTTTGCAACATTCTCACTCAAAGTGTTTTGTGCTGAATGCAAAAACTTTTCTCAAGTATTGCATTAGAAATTGTAGCAACCACTGAGACATTATCTTTGCAGTTGCACTCATGTTTCACAACATAGTTTTGCAGTGTGACATCTTTGGAGGCAGAGAAGGCAACTTCTATCTGTTTTTGTTAGTAGCCAGCATTTTACATTCCAAATGTTAAAAGACGTAGTAACTCTTCTGTAAAGACAAATATAGATTCTCTAAACTCTACACCAACCTCTCCCCTGGTTTTGGCAAGGCTTTGTTTACGAACTACAGGAGAATTCTACTGTCCCAGAAGGAAATAATCACCATATGAGAGGATGTCTATGTCTGCTCACAATATGTTGACAAGAGACACCAGGTAACAAAACATGAAAGTCTGGTGAAACTTTCCTGTGCATCTGACTCAACTGACCCCTTACTTTTTTTTTAATTCTTCTGCTGCTTCCATTCTTTCATGTACCTTTTTGTTATCTTTTATTTTGCAGGATTTGCTGCAGGTAGCAGACTTTTTCAGTTTCAGTATTTCAGGTCTACCTTTGCCATTACATGTTCCTGATAGAGCAAAATAGAAATCAAAGCTTCATTGAAGTTATGATGGTATCCAGGATGCAGTATTTATCTGAAATCCTCTACTGAAACTTTGTGCAAATTTAAAGCGACTTTGTGTGCTGTGGGTGACTGCTGGGCACATCACATACCTTGGCACACACTAAAATTGGGTTTAGATGCTTTTGCATCTCAAGGAAAAAACACATACGTGACTTCAACACTGCAACTGAACAGTACCTTCCTTGATTAAAAAAAAAAACAACAAACAAACCACGAAATATTCTGCAGCTGGCAGAGAGGTTACCCAGTTCCCTGGGTCTGTCAGAAGTGTGATTAGATATCTCTGCCTTTCCCTGCAAAGTGAAACGCTGCCGTCATATCCTGCACTGCTGGTGACCGGGGTTGCTGTTGGAGGCGCAGGCTGGTGGGCTCCCAGGCAGCTTCCTGCCCCTCATCAATGAAGTCACAGCCATCTCCAGAGACACTGCTAACCATATCCTGTTGCAATGATTCAGGGCAGCTGTCATATGCTTCCCTATTCATCTGCAGGTAAGCCTTATGGATTTTTCCCAGATGACTTCAAAGAAAGGCTGTGTTGTAAGTCCTCTCCTACTGGCTTCCTTCATTTGCAAGCATCAACACAACACAATTTCTTTTCCTGATCAAAACCATCTGTATGTTTTACACCAAAAGCTGTCTCAGTACTTTTGAGAGGACATTTCCTTCAGTTGAAGGAAAGACAACAAATACCCCCTACCCCCCTCAGCCCCAGGGCCTCAATGCAATAGCACAAAACAAAGCCCCACAGGGTTACACCTCTGCATGCAGGAACTGCACATACTCTGCAGACCCTTCAGTCTTCTTTCCCAAAATTCTTATGCCTCCCTACCAGTAACTATGTAAGCAAGTCTCCATCTGCAGCCTGACCTGGTTCCAGGTTCACATTAGGTACAGCACTTTCCATGCTTTAAGCCTTGTGGTTTTGCAGCTCCTTTCCTGTGTTAGTCAAGACTCGCAGCTCTTACATTTGAATTTTGGGCCACCCATAGGGGATACAGAACACCAGGATCAACACAACAAAGTGATAATCCAGGACTGGGCAGTAGCACTCACTGGTAGGTTTACAGTAAGCTTTCTGTAACCTATAGTCTACCAGCTCTGGTGCCTTCTCTGAGCAATAGATTAATACACTGAAACCTAGATTAATTTGCAAAATTCTTATGAACTTCTGAAGGGCTACAGTTTCACTGATACCCTTCTCAAAAGGCACAGGAAGAGAGCAGGGGTCCAGCAGCAGGTCCACACTGCCGGAGCCACCAGCTCTGGTCAGGTCTAGGCTGGGCTATCTGCAAGGGAAGCACAATAATTAGCAGAACTCCCCACAGGCTTGTCATGCTTTCAATGCAGAACAGTCCCCTCCAGGCACAAGTGAATCAAGGAAACCACTGCTGAGAAACACGCTATTTTCCCATGTTAGCTCTGAGATTTCCCTAAATGCATGTCACATCTGGAAGAAAATGACACTTGGATTGCAGAGGCTATACATGATTTTGAGAGTACCATGTTGCTAATCCCCCTCCTACAAAGTAAAAAAAAAAAAAAAAAGATGTTAATTGCAGACTACTCCCCAGGCTTNTTTTTAGAGGGCCAATTTGTCAACCCCCCCCCCAAAAAAAAAAAAAAAAAAAAAAAAAAAAAAGTTAATTGCAGACTACTCCCCAGGCTTTTGGATGTCATCAACTGCTAAAAAGAAGTTTTCATTATTAAAATAAAGGAAAAAACCTTCATGTCTTATGGATGCTGAGTAAACCTTCAGGCAGGCAGCTCTCCTGCAATTAATGACATGCTGGGCAAGTGGGAACTGCCCGGGCAATGCAAAACAGAGCTAATGAGAAGCCATCATGACATTCAGCTGCAATTGTCTCCATGCAAGAAGTGGGTATGGGGCTCTGTTGAGCTTCTGGTCATTTCTGCTTGTTTATTTTTCAATGGAGCTCAACAATTGGTGTTTACTTGGTTAGTACTAACATTTCCTTTCCAAGATTTTTATTTTTTACAGCCTGCTTAATAAAATTATTTCACATACACTGCTTATATATGTGAAGTCAGAGTGGTGATCCCATACTCATCTCTGAGAGTGATAAGTGTCATCACCAGATCAAAATAAATAAATGAACCACCACATATATATAATACATATGATCTATATAATAAATAGGATTACATTTACTGACAGTAAATGTACATTTACTGACAGCAGCAGTAGAAAGCAGTTGGGTGTGTTTTGAATAACACTACCCTGAACTACTCCAAAGCCCATCTGCTACAGATCACAATGTACAATGTTTTCTAGGTGATAAATCATAGGAATACATCATTACTAGCATCCACTTGCATTTTTCTGGAAGAAAAAAATACCATTTAAATCTTCCACAAACATTGAACAATTGCATTAATTTTCTGTTGGGATTGGACTGAAAGTATGAGTAATGATTACTAACTACTTTCCACTCCTGCCATTCCATGGCAACTGCCACAGTTGCCCCCTTCCTCTCCCCAAAAATCAAACCATGCTTTTTTTCTTTAGCAGCTGAGCTGGGCAGACCAGCAATGAGATACACTTTCTCTCATCCTGGTTTGAACTTAGACCTCAATGTATATTGTACCTAGGGATTTTTACCCTTGAATTATTCTGCATCAGAAGTTGATGGCTGTTGGTCATACTACTACTGGAGGAGTTTTGAAATCAGCTTTAGAGATTTGAAGACAAAATGCTAATTTCTTCAACTTATGAAAACCACCCCTCCAGTGGTGGTTATGTTGTATATACAGGAGGCCAAAATCACAAAAAGCTTTTTACAATACTCACTGATTTCCATTACAGAAATAGCTATGTGAAATCAGCTAATACATAACAAAGTCATTTCCTTTTTGAAATCCCAACATGTGTATTTTGCATTGTTGAAAGCACTTGTTTGGGGAGCTTCCTAAGGTAGCTGCATGATGTAGAACTTGGAAGATGAGTTTGCTTTCTGACCCAGTCTCTCTCTGCATTCACACCTCTGGGCACCATCAGGTATGCAAATAAGCTGCTCAGTTGCACATATACCTTTGATTGGAAGGGCCACAAAAAACCTGAACAGTTGCCCAAGTCAGGCATATGTGCATCAAATGTTGGCTCCTTGAACACGAACAGCAGTGCTGCATGCAGGCAAACCAAAAACCAGATTTCTCACTGTGGTCCCAGACATGCCGACTTCATGGAAATGTACTTCTCAGTGCACTGGCCACAACTGACATCACAATAAACAGAACACACAAGCTTCAAAAACACTGGAAGGATGATTTGATATTACATAGCAAACTCAAGCATCCAAAAACAAGACTTCTGAAACACACAAGGACATATTTTTTCTAACTTTTTTTGTCCGTTATATCTGTAAAAATGGGCATTTCAAGTAGGGACATCATATTGACCTGGACCTCATCCCCATGAGCAGCTGAAAGCATTTGATGAAAATGCTCCCTCCTGCAGGAGATGCAGATTTATGTTTGCCAAAGGTGTCATGAACTCTGCTGATCAGACTTGCCACAAATTCTCATTTCCTTTTCAGATGAAGGAAAAGGGAACATGGTCATCAAAACAGAAGGGAAAGATTAATTAGTTGAGATAATCTAAACAAGCTCAAGCTAGGGAAAGGTGTTCTAGGATTTTTAACCATAACTTCTGTTCATTGCATTAAGAATGGTATTCTCAAGGATAAAGTATGGTTTTTGTCTCTGCAGTGTATAGAATTTATTTCTTCTTTATTAAGAGATGATGGGGATAGATTTGTCATCATATACACACATTCATGTATGATCAATAACCCAAGCTGAGAGTAAAATGACTATTTCAAGAGGCAACAGCAAAGGCAATTTCCTCAAGTTTCTATGTTCAACTTATTCCCAGGACCAATTTTACTTCATTGTTTGAAAGAAATATGGCAGCATTTCAAAGCCTTACAAAATGAAACCAGTTTGCCATTCTTTAAAAAGCCAATTCTTGTTGACATTCAAAGTTTCTCACACAGCAGCTTCCATTTCTGTGCCTGCAGTGTTAACTTTTGAAGATACCACCATAAAGCCATTCAGTATTCATTGACTGTTTCTGTAATGATTAAAAGCCATCACACTAGCTATTTTTACTGGGTTTCTTGAGTTTCTTAAAGACCTCTAAGATACAGGTGAGGATATAATGAAGTTATGTGAAATATTTGCAGAGAGTATACCCTAAGGTTTTTTCTTATGATCTGTAAAATACTTAAAGTGAAAATACATCTTCCCCTTCTCAGACATGCATTTAAATGAAGTTACTTTTTTATGTCTGTTAGATTTAATATGATTTCAGAAATGTGTCTCTCTGATGACACTCAAAAGATTCAGAGCAACCAAAAGTCAGATCACAGCAGGTCTCTTTCTAGAGACCTTAAAATAATAGGTAATCATATGGTAAAAACTCCCCTTCTAGCTATGTTTCATAAAAGGTAATTTTTAATACACTGAAAATACAAAGTAAAGATAAGCAAGTTAGAAACAGACTACTAAACTTAATCTTAAAACAAGCAGTGGGCTAGAGAAAACATTTCTAGCCAATATAGTTTGCAATTAGAAATCACAACTAGCTAAAGGAAAAGTTGCATTTTTTGTTCATTTGACTTCATGCTACTTTGATGTAAAGAGAGCTTGATTCTTGGCAACTGCCAACACACCAGGATTTAAATGAGCACCAGGAGCACAGACATTTACTTCTCAAGATGATTAAACATAACTAAACTTAATTACATCAACAGGCATGCTCAATTCACAGATTTTCTGAGGTCACATATTCTTCTGTCAACAGAACATCTACATATTCTAGAATCAAGGGCAAGGACAACATGCTGTTGCCACATAAACAGTATTTTAACTGTATTTTAACTAAGAGTTCGAAAATGTACTACAGCACAATGTGTTACAAGTATAATATCTATCCCTGTTAAATAAAATTGAAGATAAGGTTAAAGGTATTAAAGTACAAATGGGATATCCCAGAGAATACAGCAATGTCAGAACAAATTTGCATCTGGAATGGATGGTTCTTGATATCCATGTATTTTTAATAATATTTTATAACTTAAGGAACAGCTTCCATTTCTGGAAAGGTACTAGCCTCACTTGCCCTCCTAAATGCATTCACTTCTCAGTCTACAAAAAAAAAATCCATGAATGACTGAGTAAATGAAGGCATGTTTAAATGTAGTACACATGCAACAAAAGACTTATTGCTTTGAGATTATAAGGCACTTCTGAAACACCTCACTGTACTTTCAGTTAAGATGATGCCTCGCCTAAGTTTGGTATAAGATTAAAAAAATAGTGAAAAACAGACAAATGAAAATGCTCCAAACAAAAACCAGAAAATCCAGAAATCAGACATGCAACCCTTAAACCCAAAGCTTTAAGACTGTTTTTTATTTACTTACATGTTACGAGACAAAAATCAACCAAACTTCAAAATAGCCTGCTCCCTCAGAGCCAAACAATCACATCTACAGTTGCTGTCAACTGGAAAGTGAGCATCTCTAGCTCTGTCTCCCCTGAAATAATCCCAAAGTGCCTGTTGTTCCAGGCTGTGCTCAGAACTTCTCAGCACCACCAGCCTCTCCTCCACAGAGCTGTGCTTGCAGAGCTCCTCTCCCCCATACTTCTGCAGCATCGCCTACTTGCCTACTGCACTAATGGTGTCCACAGGCGTGGGAGGTCAAGTCAGCACATGCAGGAAACAGAAGGCAAAGGAAAAAAAAAATCCACAACCCCAAATCCAGATGCTACACTTTTCAAGGCTGCACAATTTCCTCAAACTAGTTTTTATTAGCAATAGTTATTGTTCATCTGGTGAGCAGTCCCAAATCACAGCTATAAAAACAGAAATCATTTTAATTCCTGTTATACATAATCACAAAAGCACATACAATATACACCACCTGAACTTAACTGTTAGGTTTGGGTTTTCTTTACTTGTACATCTATTGGAGATATCAAAAGGGTCAGACAAAAAGCTCTGACGGTAATAGGCACCCTCCAACAGAAAGACAGCAATCAATTACAAGCCATTTGCAGAAATTATAGAGCTGTCACAGACTCATTTACAGCTGCAGTCTGACTGCCTCTGATTGCCCGGCTGTTTTCCACCCTTGTACCTACAAAACCAGGACAGCCTCAGATAATTTTTAAAATGACACTAGCAGACCTGCATGTCAGCTCAGGAAGTGAATTGCAATACAGAATGGGCAATTACTTCAGCAAATCATGCAAAAGCCCTAATAACTGCTGAATCTGACAAATTTGAGGCTGGAGGGAGGGCAGGGAGCAGACCTGTCCATTTTCTCCTTTTTTTTTTGAGCTTTAATTGCAGCATGTAATTTAGAGCATTGGAGCAAATTTAGTGCATTAAAAGCAACAACGAGTGTAAATCAATTGTTCTCTGTGTATTTAAATCCTCTGAACTCTCGCTAATTTTCTGGCACCTGGTGTATTTGACACAGGCGATCAGGATTGGCTTTGTTCTTCTGCTAGAGCAAAGCTGATGTCCCAGAATCTCCTCCTCTCCAGCAGGACAGCATTTATGTCCACACAGTGCTCAGGGGACACCGCATAATCCAGGTGAGCAGGGCACCCCAAGATACTCAGGAGAGCCTGGCCTGGTGAAAACAGCCATCAAAGCATCCTAAGCATTGGGGTCACCTCTGCTGTGCTCCCACAAAGATCCCCACCCCTAAAGCCAGGGAGAAGTCCCAAAACAGCAGAGCAGAGAAATCCACAATACTCCTTTCAAAGGAACAATGTGTCCTAAGGGGAGAAAATCCAGTTTGTTCTTGTCTGGTTGCAAAGTCTTTGGGGAAGCATAAGTGATCCTTACACAGATCATCTCTGTGGGAAACCCCTTGTGCAGCAGGAGATGGGCTGAAGACCCACAATCACTGGGCTTCTCCTTATTCTCTAGGGAAAGGGCATAAAATCACCTATATAAGACTGAAATAGGTTACAAAGTAATTCATAAAGATTAACAGCTCCTCTCAGTAGGTATGGTTAGAGGCACTATGTATCTTCCTATTCCAGTCTTCTGAGTTTTAACATTCTGTCTCATCTCTACCAATTTTTCATACAACCTAGCACAAGACAGTAATATATTCCAGAACCATAAAAACTCTAACGTCATTCCTGTTATGCAAGAGTGCTAACACAAGTGTTATCACAAATTTGCTTGAAGATACAACCAACTCATCAACAGAATTTAAAAACACACTTCTGTTGTCAGAATGGCAATGCCAGGTAAAATCATGGCCACCAACTCAAAAACACTACCCACACTTGCAGTTGGGAGGTTCAAAACAATATGCACTTCAATTGGACACAGGTTGCAATTTGCCTGATTCAGAGCAAAATGGACAAAAAGCTGCTCTTTGGAGAGCAGTGCATTTGAAGGTGGGCACTAATTCTGGGCATTCCTGCCTCAGCCCCCAAAGTCCTGGCTGAGAGAAGGAAAACTATTAGTCCAGCCACATCAAACAGAAACTGCAGACTCCTAAAGGGTCTCCAAATTAGAGAGTGGCAGTCACTGTCTCTCAAACACTGCACCTCTCCAAGTCTGTAGCCCAGTTTAAAACTACTGACATAATATTGCTATGGTCACTGCAATATTATCAGTAAGCCCTGAAAATATCAGCAAAAAGAGAAGACAAAACAAACTAAATCAATTAGAAAGCTGTAGCAGCTTTACTGTTCTCTGCAGGAACTGGGTTCAAGCCACACAGAAGAATGAATTTGACAAGTCTCCACCTGCTTGCCATTTGCCCCCATCACACTGCTACTGCAGATGCAGCAGCTGTGCTGTACATGCTGACCTGTCAGGGTGACCTCAAGATACTAAAACACCAAGTACAGCTAATATGCATACAAATTTTTTCAAGCTAATGCCATATGTTAAATTCTTTCCAACAAAATGCAGAGCATTAACGCTACAACACTGTCTTTTGGTTCATAAGGATTGTTGTGTCAAGCATTTTCTTACCCTGAAGGGTGGATCAGTCTTCTCCCTGTGTGGCACTTGGTCCAGAGTGCCATCAGTACTGCTCCTTTTCAAACTGGATGTGATGTCAGGCACGTTACTAAAGTCTGCATTTGAAATAAAACACATAAATAAATTAGAGGGTTATAGGACAGAAACAGGAAAAGTATTTGCTCTTACCTGCCAACACTTTCAGTGTCTAGTACAATTACAACACCAGGAGAGAACCACTGAATCAATTAGGCTGGAAAAACCTCTGAGACCATTGAGTCCAACCTATGACCTAACACCACCATGTCAACTAGACCAGGGCACTAAGTGCCATGTCCAGCAGAAATACAAAATTTGCAATCATCCCCACTCCTCAGAAAACAATGGGAGAGGTCAAAGCAAGGAGCAACTATGCCTTGAAACTCTGCTTTCCAAACAGCAGCTGGACATGGAGACTGTCTGAAGCAATAAGCATATCTGATCTACCGAAATAAATGTAAGGCTCTTGCTAACAGCATGCTTTTGAAGGCTGCACTATCTATAATCAGCACACTCTGTGCTGAGACAACCAGTGAAGATTATTAAATGCACTCAGCAGTTCTCCTTGGATGAACAAACCATTGTTCAACATGACTTAGTCCTCAATCCTTTAAAGATTTAAGAAGAAAAGAGAATTTCGCCCTGGAACAAACACCATAATTCATAACACAGACACAATCCCTTCTTCTTGCAAATAATTTACCAATTTTCTCAAGTTTGGAATCCATTTACACAGTAGCTGGCACAATGCAAAAAACCAGAGCACTGCCCTGCTCTACTTACTGACAGACTGTAGTTTTCAGCAACATTTAAACTCAAGAAATAGCCAACAATGCTGAGTGTTCAATTAAAACTTATGTTCTTTCTCTTTATATTTCCTCAATTGGCTGCTGAAAATCTGCAGAGATGTTCACATGGCAATTCTAATTAAAAATCCTAGAAGTGAATAAGTGATTTTTGATCTGCAGTATTATCAATCCATGTAGCTGAAAATTATAAAGCAGCCAACAAATTTAAAAAAAAAGGAAAAGAAAGTAAAAGATAAAGGAAAAAGTATTTCCAGCAACCTCAGATGGTAATACAGCAATAAGGGGGGGGTTAAAGTTTGCTGCTTTGTTTCCTAGCCTTTAAGCCTCCAGAGTATAATTCACACCACATTACCACATTTTCAAACTCTTTCTCAACACCTACAAATTCTGGAGATTTATTTTTAAATGAAAGGTAAGATTCTTATTTAATCGCTAACACCAGCGACTGAAATGGTAATTAAAACAAATACCACCCATCTTGCAGTAAAATCATGACAGTTTGCAATGAAGAAATGGGAAGGACAGGACAATAGAATTTAGCTGCCTGGGTGTTGCTGTTGTCCTGTCAATGCAGAGCAGGACCAGCTCCTCTCAGAGAGAATTGAACAACATGGACTGAAGCAGAGAGGAAAATGGGAATTTTAGGCCCAAAAGAGCACCTTGCAACCCACAAGGAGCCTTCCTGGTATGACAAAACACAGCTGACAGACTCCAGAGGCAAGTCAGAGAAAGACATGCAAATAACTCATCACAATGTCAACTTGGGTTTTTCTTTATGTTATTAAGGTACTCAGGTCAAGCTTAGCATCGAGGCTGACATTTTCCACCCACATGCCAAATGCTTGACCATCTTCTCATTTCCCTATCCTTGCAGAAAAAAGGTCTCATCACTTTTCTCCCCTCAGGCTTTTTTACCTTCTTCTTCCAGAATCAGGTGCTGCTCCTGATATGTAAGAGCCCGTGTAACATGCAATACCCCAAGAGTTATCACTTCTGAAGAAAAAACACATTTTGTACAACCCCACTCTAGCCATCCATCATCTTTAAGACCTTAAGAAAGAGTCTGTCTTGTCTATTTACTTTATTATGCTTTTACCTCTCCCACCAAGTCTAAATAATTTTCTCCTTCCCTCTAGACTTTTAAAGTAATTTTGAGGCTCTCTTCTGTATATGAGTACACATGAATGCCTATTGACTTCCACCATTGTCAACTCCTGGGTAAGTCAATCCCTAAAACTTAAATTCACTTTCAAACAACATTTTCTTCAGGGAAAGGTGATGCCAAGGATATTATTTCCTATTGTTTCCCAGGTGAGCTCTTTTTACTTGCCCTCTGGGTTTTAATGCCCTTCTCCCCTCCAAACAGCATGCACCTGAGCTATATTTTGCAATGGCATAAAGGATCTAGAGTTTGATCTCAGGTAGTTAGCTAGTGAGAAAAAAACCCACTATTTCCCTGATTTTACAAAGTGACCATTAAATATATTTGTCTTTTATGAAGCAGTAAAACTAACTTACATGAGCAGTGAAGAGAGAGCACAAATATGGGAAGAGGAAAATAGGGTAAAACAATCAACAAACAACACAAACAAAAGAAATCAAGATAACAACACCCAAAGTAGGCAAATAGAATATTGTATTGTTTTTTCCAGATGACCTATCTTTTCCTTCCTTTACTCTCATTTTGTTTTTCCTTTGTAGTCTACAAGACTGTCAGAGGTAGATCTATATAGTCTTGCCCATTTTTATAGCATTTGCTGTTGGCAGAATGAGTTGCTGACGATGGAGAAGTGACATTAAATGTTATTTTAAATAGCAAAACCTAAAAAAAGTTACACGGAAAGAATCCAAGGTGAAAAAAGACATCCTACATTGTATGCACAACTAACATGGGGAGGGAAGGAAGAGAGGAAGGAAGGATGTATGGGTTGTTGATCAGTTTAGCCTCCATATCCTGTCTCCTCTTCCTTCTTTTGCTGTGGAAGAGGACTTCCTTTGGATCTGTTCCTACAGACTATTCCCAAAAAGCATAGAAGTACCAATATCAGCTGCATAACTCAACCCCCTCACCCTTCTCCTCCCAAAAAAACCAAACAAACAGGTAGTATTAGAGAATGGGTAATTACAAATACAAAACTTAAGCACATAAACACTGAAAGAAAGTGAAGAAAGAAGTTCAACACTGAAATTCTTTCAACTTCCAGTGGTAAGTGGAAGGGGACTAGCAAAGCCAAACCCTACAAAATGTATTTTCTTTAAACATTAAAATAGTTCTACAATAGAATTCATATTATCAAAGATGTTCACAAATAGTAATGTGAAAGTGTTCTCTTACAGGCTGGTTAACCACTATTCTTTCAGGTAAAACTAGCAACAAAACTGTACAGAATTTGCATAAAATTAAGAAAGCTGCTATCACTGTGCAAATATAAATTTGGTCCAATATATAATACTCTGGTTCTTTGCTGGCAATAAGGATGGAAAAATATGCAGAGAAATATATGTTCCTAAAAATCATTGAAATTCAAGGTCAAACCAGCACTTCCAGGCTTTTTTTAATCATTATTTTTTAAAAAAACCAAAACTCTGATGTTACTAGAATCATGTTTCTCTCTACTTAAAGAAAACATGGAATACTTCATTGAAAACATTGCTTGAGAGGCTTTCCAGCATAGTAAATTGTGAGTGTATCACAGCTAAATCTGCCCATACAGCTCCATTACAGTAGTACATTTGATTTATTCTACTGACATACTTATGATAAAACTGTCTGGAAGAAAAATAGGACTGATAATAATGAGTTAAACAAAACATGGTTTAAATCTTTTAACATAATTTTTCTCTGCTGCAGTACACCTCTGTCCTGTTTACACACACATTCATGCTTGCTGAGTTGAAATGTTTATCACTTCCAGCTGGGATACAGGAACCTCTGAAGCAGATACTTTTTCCAGTCTAGCAAACAGGAGTGTCTCCAGAAAAGAAAATACTAAATCAGTGTGGTAGGTTGACCCTAGCTGGACACCAAGTGTCCACCAAAGCAGCCCAATCACTCCCCTCCTCAGCTGAGCAGGGGAGAGAAATATTGCGAAAGGGTCATGGGTTGAGATAAGCACAGGCAGAGATCATTCACCAGTCACAGGCAAAACCAACACAACTTGGAAAAATTAGTTTAAATTATTACTAATCAAATCAGAGTAGGATAATGAGGAACAAACCTGAATCTTAAAAACACCTTCTCCCCACCCCTCTCTTCTTCCCAGACTTAACTTTATTTCTGATTTTCTCTCCCTCCTTCCCTCAAGCAGCACAGGGCTCAGGGAATGGGGGGATGTGGTCAGTTTATCACACACTGTCTCTGCTGCTCTTTCTTCCTCATAGGAAGGACTCCTCACACTCTTCCCCTGCTCCAGCATGGAGACCCTCCCATGTAAGACAGTCTTCCTTGAACTTCTCCAACATGATACCATCCCATGGGCTGCAGTTCTTCACAAGCTGCTCCAGGGTGGGTCCCTCACACAAGGTGCAGGCCTTCTGGAACAAACTGCTGCAGGGTGGATCTCCCACAGGGTCACAAATCTGTCCAGCAAACCTGTTCCAGCATGAGCTTCCCATGGGGTCACAGCCTCCTTCCTGCATCCATCTGCTCTGGTGTGGGTCTCCCACAGGCTGCAGGTGGATCTCTGTGGGCTGCAGTGGAACAGCTGCCACACCATGATCTGCACCAAGGGCTGCAAGGTCTGCTCCAGCACCCAGAGCACATCCCAGCCCTTCCTTCTTCACTAACCTTGGTGTCTGGAGAGTTGTTTTTCTCAAATATTCTCACTTCTCCCTCCAGCTGTGATCATGAAGGGTTTTTTCCCCCTTCTTAAATATCTTATCCCAGAGAAGCTACCGCCACTAGTGATGGGCTCAGCCTTGGCCAGTGGTGAGTCCATGCTGGAGCCAGCTGGCACTGGGAAGCATCTAGAAGCTTCTCACAGAAGCCACCCCTGTAGGCCCCTGCTACCAAGACTTTGCAACACAAACCCAATACAATCAGCTTGTTGCAAACAAGAAGAGTAGCAACAGCAGATAAATACTAGGATTCCCAGAAAAGCACAGGAAGGAAAAGAGTGCCTCTATGTGAAAAGTTTAAACTACATCACATGAAATGCATACTAAACATTTTTCAAAGAACCACCAAGTATTGAGAACACACTCAGCACCTTTAGCTACCATCAGCATCACCAAAGAATGCCATTACTCCTGCAATGTTGTGTCTTGCTGGCAGGCAGGTAAGGGACTCAATCATTCAAGAGAAGTTACAGTGTAACCACTAAAAACTGAGAGAAAATATACTTCTCAAGTCGTGTTCCTCACTGCTCAATATTCAATTAAAAGCAGGCACAGAGCACACAGATGGGACAGTTGGTTTCAAAAACAAACACACACAGCATATCCAAGAGCTCTGTATGTCTACGGGAATGTTTCTTCCCATGTTGATGCAGTGATACACGTACAAGTGGTGAATGTGGAAGTCATTCATGTGTTTGTGAGCAGTGAGGTACAATGGAAACTCATCGTCTAGCAGATGTGTGAGACAATAATAATCTCTCCTGCAATCCCAGCCAAGAATCCAAAGGAAATCAACTGGAAAACATCAACATCGACCATCCGGCAATTCATTTACCATAAAGAAGCCATCAGCAAATGCAAATGTCACTTATCTTTCTTCTTCTGTTTAATTAACAAAGAAGCCTTAATTACTTTCAAGTCATAGATGTTCTTACCAGTTCAGCTGCTCACTGCAAAGGCAAAATCATCATGAGGAGAGAGTAGGAACTGAGGATCCTGTTTCTTTATTCATAGTTATCTTTTCTCACTGATTTAAAAAATGCCAAATAACCATCACAAGCATGTCAAGTGTTATCAAATGTCAAGCACTGTGTAGGTGGTGTAACCACCTCTTTTTTCAAACTATGGCAAGAAGGAGTGTCTCCACCTGCCACTCCAAAGACAATGATAAATTGAATAAAAATTCCTTCTACATCTACATGAGAAGACAACACAGAAAAATTAAATGTACTCAGTCTCTCACTCCAAGACAAGTTAAGACCATTGCAGGGCATCATTTTCAGATCTGTGAGGAGCAGCAACTCTGTGCACTACTTGATAACTATCCTCAGCTGCAGGAGAGAGAGGGTGATAGAGATGAAGGCACATGTTTTGTCAGAATCAGGCAAGGGAACTGCACCCAGACCTGTCTCAGCTAAGGGGAGATGCTTGATTAACAGCAGCTGTGAGTCTTTCCTGGTACCCCTGACTTCACCTGATCCACTTACCACATCACCAAACATGCACTAAAACAGAGTCTGACTCTAAAGGCCATGGTAAACCCAGTCCCATAGGGCTTGGCTGAACCAGGCTGAAATATGTCTGTAATGAACAAGGAAGGTAAGGCAGGACAGCAATTAATGATCAGAAATGACATGTCTGAGGTGGGTGCAAGCCATGCTGCACTCAAGGAGCTGAGCAGAGGACTGAACTTTAGCTCTCAACATAGAAAATCTTGCATATGAAATTGAAACTCAGGAGAAAGGATTTCAATAAATTATTCAATTGATGATGGGGAAAAGAGGATGAGGCTATGCAGCTGGTGAATATCATCCAATAGCTTTGTTTAAAGAAAGAATGAGAATGCTGGAGTAATCTAATTTTGGAAAATATAGATCTATAACCTATGTAGTAACCTTAGGCTTTCACAATAAATTCAAGGAAAGAAAAATCAGAAATGTGAAGATAAATGGACTATAACATATATACATTATGGGTAAGCAGATTGTGTCAAACAAATCTAACATCCACCTTCAATAAAATGTTTTTTTAAAGACAAAAATAAAGGATAAAAATAACCTTCTCAAAACTTTGTTAAAAAAGAAAAAAGAGAAAAAGAAACAGGAAACTTTTATAATATCCCTAGGGAAATTGTTAGCCAAAATGAAAAGGATAGGAATTAAAACAAGACAGAACTGGCTAGCAGGTAAGATAAGAACAGATTTGTCTGAATTAACTCCTAGGCCTGGCAAAGGCTAGAGAGTAGATTTTATCCAAGGTGGGTTTGGGGACTAATTTTATTTGATATTTTCATTTTTTGTTTTAGCAAAGAAAGTACAATAGTAAGTACTCCAATTAAATACTTGAATCAAAGTTACTACAGAGCATTAATTAGGAGTACGACTAGAGATGCATAAAGGAGATGAGGATGACCTTGAAAATGAAGGCACAGACCTAGAATGAAATCACATGGAAGACAGTTTCAGGGACCTGTAAGAACCATTGCTTCTATAAGCTGGGACTCATGAGTTGGAAACATGAAAGAAAAATGTGGAAGTGTGGAGAAGGGATTGACAACATGTAGTTGTGAGCTAGAGCTACTTAAGCAATGGCAAAGGACAGCAGATACTGATCAGTCATTCCACTGGCCAGGAATATGTCTATGCTGGCAATTAGAAGACTGGTTTTCAACCATTACACAAATAAATTTCTAGAACAGACTTACCTAGGCACAAAGATTGCAAACAATCTATTTCAAAATGGAATAGGATAAATGTATCAATAGGGTTGTCCAAAGCCATAACAAACAAAGGTTTGGACATGCTGAGTCTGGAAATTCCTTCCCATCCTGGGTTTATCTATTACCAGCATAGCACAAATATTATACAAATACATACATACATAATACAGCTACACAGGGTAAAATAGCCAGAAGCCTCTGTCTCTTCAGTAGAGCACAAGAAATAATTTAAGTTTCATTAATATTGGTGCTTAAAGATCCTGACAAAGAATGCTTATGACTAAGAGAACATTTACATGACAAGTGCATGTGAATTATGAGCCCCAACAGTTGTCCTACCCCAGTTTCTTGCTGACGCCAGCTCTAATGTTCATTAACAGCTCCACTGCAGCAAACTGATCATTTTCTTGTTTGTAGTTCTCTGGCATTTGAAAGGGAAAGAGGACTCTCACTTCCTGTCCTCTCTGCTGCAGTTTTTAATCTGCAGTAGTTAGATGCTGTAGATACAGTGGCACTTAAGCAGTGGGCTTATGATGGGCTTGGCCTAGTCTGTAAAAGACTGATATCCTGACATCAGATCAGAACAACTGACAGTATTTTTTAAACACTAGTATTGTCCAGTGATTTCAGACAGATTATGCCAAACAGCAATAAAGTGGGCATTAACTTACTTCTGAGAATAGTAATATGAATTTTAGCTTGAAAAAAATAGGATCCACAACTGTAAAGGATTGCAGGAGGTCCAGACTGTCCACTAGGAAAGAATGTATTCAATATTTTCAGTAATTCCCAAATGTTCTAGAAACCACCAATAAAACACAACACAGCTGATCTTCAGCATGTAGGATATTCTTCCACTCCCTATTACAGAGAGTTTCCATAATCGGCCGTATGGTTTATCTGGAAATGAGATATTACATTTGGGTAATAAATTTAAGCCAGGTGTATGGAAAGCTGCATTTTTCATTGTTGTGCAAATTCCCCAGACTGACCAGTTAATTATGATAAGCTTACAATTATAATATTCTTCTAGCCAATGTTACTATCAAGAGAAAAGTAAGCTTCCAAGAGAAGATAACAAATATTTCCAAAATCCCTGGTGAAAATAATACTGAAGTCTGAGCCAACTCTCAGAAAGGAATAAAGTTTTGGTGGTCTTCATGCCTTCAGACTTACTGAAAAACAGGGAGTGGTAGGGGAACCATTCCAGCACTGCCTGGAGGAGATAAATATCAGCATAGTGAGCTCTAAAAATGCTCCCTCAGAGACCACCACTCATAACTTCAGTTAAACAGTTCAGCCTGGCAGGTAGCATGCATGTGGTTATTTCTTTTGGTTTTATACAACCTAATAGATTTCAGGTTTTCAACAGTATATTTACTCTTTTGTAATGAAGTTGAAAAAATAGGTCTGTAAGCATTCCTTCTGTATCCTTTTCCTTTCTGAAAAACTTCAAGAAATATCTTTCAAAAAAGCAACAGTTGATCCAAAGGAATTTATTGAAAGGCTTTCAAAAGACATTCTCACAATCTAAGTCAGAGAAGGCATCCAAGTTTCACCAGAGAGATGAAGGGTTCTGGGTTCACTAGTTCAGCTGTGAATAACTCATATGCCTTCTTATGCGAGGATAAGTCTTTTCGGGTCTCTGGCTCATCTTATCCCCTGGGATCAGCATGGAAGGGGCACCCACCAGGTATTATACATGACAGAGCCCACACAATCTCTACAGCCCTTTAGATTTTTCTCTAGGTTGCAAAGAACACAATAACTATGGTCGGGAAGGAGAAAAGCAACGGAAGACTTCATGGAAGATTTATTAACTGCCCCACAATGGCCATTTGCATTGGAAAAATTACTAGTACAAGTGAGGAGGGTATAGAAGATGAAGTTTTGGGGATACACCTAGGTAAGTTTAGTGAAGTTGTGATACAAGAGGACACTGGAGTTTTGGCTAAAGGGTTTCCATCATGAAGGCGCATGTCTGGGTAAACATCAAGAGGTGTTTGGAGACGTAGAATTCTTCAAGGCCTTCAAAAAGCAGTTTTTTCTACTCTAAACAATCTTTGGCCAGAGAAAGATTATTAGAAATTTGGTGTTAAGTCAGCTGAGGAAAAATTCAAAGACCATGACACAAGAATGGTCCAGCTCGAGTAACAAGTGGTGATCTAATTTCCACCTAGGAAAAGTGGACTTACAAGGTCCTACTTTGCCTCATTATTCATCTATTTCCTCAGCGTGTCACTGTAGCAAATAAATAAACAAATCAGTTTTTTGCATTCTTACATCCTGCTAGTACAAGCCTCAACATATGAAAAATGACTGCTACACATTGAGCTTATTCATGAGGAATTTTTATGGTCACATTTGATTTCTAGGCTGAAGACTGTCTCTAGGTAACTTCTGCATTAAGAAAACAGATGTTTAAGAGAAGGTAGGTAGATTGCAGCCACTGATGAGAAATGTCCATTGAAACCCACCATATTCTCTACCACTTCAAGCTGAAAGCCAAAGCAATTTGGTTCACTTTTTTATCTTCATTGAGGTTCTCTATGGATTTGGGCAAGAGACTGAGGTACCATGGACCCCAAGTGCAGATTCTTATTAATCTCCAATTAATTGAGTGTTCATGTTAGCTCAATTCATGGAATCTGTGTAAGTTTTTAACTATTACACAGTGCCAGTCCATTTTTTCCCCACAGCTGGTACTCACAGTATTCACTCAAATGCTGGAGCAAATCCAAATGTATTTGCAGGCAGTAATTGTGGTTACTAACTGTACAGTGGTTTACAGCTTTCATGCTGCTTTAACCAACAGTCTAAAAGATAGTGAAACACTAAATTTATTATCAATTCAAAACTACCTTCCTCTTTTTGCCTAGGAAATTTTCAAGTTCTTCTGAAAGCCTTTGAACTAACTTCAGATAACAACTAGCTCAAATTCGTATTGTTATATTATTGTGACCTGAATCTACTAACACTAGTAACTTCAGTCTCTAGAAAACTAAACATTAGAAAAACACAAATAAAATTAACTGAATTTAGTAATTTGGAAATTATTAAATCTCTATAAGATATTTTGGCTTTTATCACTTTTTGGTGGACTGGATGTTTTGTAACCTATTTTGAGACTGGCTAGAAGCTATGCTCTCAGGTTAGGCTGTAACAACTGACTCCTTGGTATAGCTGGAAACTCATTCAGGAATCCTTTCCATATGTTAAAATCTGGAAATAAAATTAGCATACAGCTGTCATAACATCAGACCTCCTAGACAGGATTCTTGAACACAAAATTACTAGAGGCCTGTCACTAACTAGAGTAATTGTTACCAAACAAGACATGCAATTACAGACCAGCCAAGAAAATTCCCCTCATGGCCCCTTTCATCCATATGTTTTGGCTTCAGGGAGCAAACTATGAAACATCAGAAGGTGCTTTACATGCTTCCCAATGTACAGTGCAACCTGGCTGCTTCCATTTGCATATGTGATACTGCCTAGACAAAGAGAAATGCCTACTTCTGGGTAGGATCTGAAATGATCAAGCAGGACAAGTCTTTCTCCTTTGTTCTCACCCTTCAGTGAGGAAAGTGACACTCCTTCTTTTAACATTCCACATTTTCAAGTATAGAAAAAGGCAGTATGTTCACGCAAATATTCTTGTATCATACAGCTTTCTTAAGACATTTTGGGTGACATGCTGAAACAGTGGCATCACTCCAATCAACCACCTACTTGTATAAGTTTGACTTTCTTTAGGCTGCTTTACACTCTCCTTTATTTCTTTTTTTTTTTCTAAATATCTACAGCAACATCCATTTTGATGCTGGAGCAGAGTCCTTTAGATTCCTTTGTCCATTAACAGCTCATGGTGAGGCAAAGTCATGTGACTCATTAGCTAATTCAACAATCAATAGGAGATACAAATTAACAACACAATAGGAAATAGCTGCCTGCACTTCTGTAGCCATGCCTGATTAGCCCCTGCACCTCAATGGTTTCTTTCCATAGGTTATTTAACATTCTAAACCTTCTCTGCCCAAGAATCTGCCGGTTAGGCAGCTGTTCAGCCTTGTCAGTTTGAAGTTTAACACTTCACACCGGCTTCTCAGACTATTACCTAAATACTTTTGTTTCCTAAGTGTGTAACAAATGCCTTCTTCCATACAGTCTCACTGGAAGTCAGTGTTGCATCTACACTACTCGACCACAGCTAGTGCACCACCCTGCTATTCCAGTTCAACAGCTGGAGATGTGTGCCTGCAGTACGAAGGAGGAAGACACAGCAGAGCCCAAGCTGGGTCCTCAACACCACCATCCAGTCTAAGCCAGCAAAGGCTGCAACCCACTGCTGCCATCAGTTCTTCCAGGCTACAGCTGCTGGACATGCAGGAGTGCTGTCAGGGGTCCCTCTACCTGTTTTTGCTGCTCCTGCAGTGAAGCTCATGGGAGGCTTTGGCTGCCCTCAGAGCTCACTTGCACTGAGGAGAGCTGGAAAGCAAATGGAGCTAGACCTGCCCAGGTTCCAAGTATACCACCTCAACAGTACATTTTCTTCTCCATCTCAGATTTACAGGCACAAAAGTAATGAAAACAGAAAGGAAAAAGGAGAGGAAAAGTTACTTACTTAATAGTTTAGCAAGAGTTTGTGGCTTGCTTAGACAGTTTTTATCATTACTCAACCTACCTTACCTCTGTGAAACACAGAACATCTGCTGTTTGATGTGTTTTAAATCATGCCTACGGTACCAGTCTATATGTGGATATCTCTAACTTTATCATAATTAATAAACCTCCTTGCTATCCATATTGTCACTCTACAGAATTTAGTAGGAAGGGCAATATGATGATTTATGCCTACATATCACTGAGCCAGAAGGTGCAGCTATACAGGGTTTAATGAATTTTACACCAGGGAAAAAAAAACCCCAACAATTTGGCCCACTGACTTCACAGGGATTAAATCATAGCAGCATTTAGCAAAGCAGAACAGAATGCTCTTTCAGTAGGAAAGCACAACGAAGAGCATTTTATAGCATAAGCAATTTTTTTAATTTGGTGCACACACATCTAGCAGAAAGCCAACAGGACAGTTTGTCAAGTGCCAGCAAGAACTCATTAAACTGCCACTCTGTGGAAACACTTGTATTGCAAAATATGCACTAGGCAACAAGTGCTCCAATGGATTCAGCTTCTGAAGAGACAAATGCCTTCTCTGAATTGATCCCTACACTGCTACTGTCCCAGGTATTATCACAGGTCAGACCTAGTCTTTTCCCAGTCTTGTCCCTAGTCTTTTCACGAGAGTGCAGGACAAAGACACTTGTGTTCACAGTGCACAAACAGCTTGGAGCAGGAGCCAACCCACCACAGCTGTCCAAGACTACTGTCAAAGCACAGCCCGCCCCTTGCACTTGCTCTGACCTATCATGTCCTATCACATGTCCTATCACATCTTTGTGGTTTCCCACTGAATTGAGTAATAAGTAAGGAAAAGAAAGCCCAGCAGTCATCTATCTTCAGGCAGATAAGCAGTCATGCTGCATAGACAACTACATGTTGTCTGTGTTACAGAGAGGCTTTCCCTTACACCACACAAAACCACACAAAAATATACCTGGTATTAGATCCACCAGGCAAGAGGGAGAAATGTGTGCAGATCTGCACAACTAACAGAGATCAGGGCCCATTATCTAACATGACTGTGGGTATCCTTGGGACTTGAGAGGCTAAGAAGCAATATTCAGATCTTCTGAGCTCAAAGGAATTTTCTGTGAAAGAATAAAACCAGATTTCTTTGATACCTCACACACAAAGCACAAGGAAGGAGATGCCTTATAGCACAACAAAGAGAATATATACGTTGAAACAGCATCTTGGCAAACAAACAGGACCTGATTTGGGCAGAACTAAAAGTAAAAGTAATTTTAGAAATGCTTTTCAGTTAAGTTTTAGTTTTACTTTAGTTTACAAAATGCTTTCAGCAATACATTAAAGACATTTACAAAAAACTGTGGACAAACAGCAAGAAGCAGAGTGGTCTGAGCCAGTGGTCCAGGCACAGACCCCAGCTGTCAGAGCTAGAGGCCACCTTAGTGTCAACATCCTCCTAACTTTATCTCTTCTCTTAAGAAGGACACACAGGTCTTTCTGATATTCAGGTAGGTTGGGGCTGAAAGAGGATGAACAGGGTGCTATGTGCAAAGGTGTGCACAGTGATGTGCAGAGAGACAGCCAGCAGCAGAGCCAACCTCTGTTTTCTTTTTCCTCCCTCAACTCGGTGGTATCTGACAAAGCTGAATGGAGCAAAGTTTTCTGGAGAAGCAGTGAGTTGCAATTACACTTTACAGAGGCATCTAGAACACCTAGCAAAGTGCATTTGAAACAGGAAGTACCTTGGAATTTAATCCAAATCAGTTGTTATTATTAAGGTAATTTTTAAAAATAATTTAGTCACATAAAAATTAAACTTGTGGCCAACTGATGTGCTTTGCTTCTGTGGGTGCTTACTAAGATTAAAATCAGATGCTGCACATGTCTTGGTGAACAGAAGAGCCACTTTCCATGTGAGGATTCAAACCACTGATCCTCCTCCTGAAGCACTGACACTTTGCAAAAATATCTCAATGTTTAGCAGATCAGGAGCTAAAACGTAATTGCTCCTCTCCAGCACACAGCCCAGCCATTTGTCAAAAAGCATGAAGCCTGATTCTCTCCCTCCCTGACTCCAGCCATGCCTTATACAGCACAAAACAGCTTCAGCAGGAGTGACTCAAACCAGCACATCCCAGACTACACTGCTGCCCAGGCATTAGTGCAAGAGGAAGGAAAGCAGAGGGCAGAACCCTTGCTCTAAAGTGGCTAGAGCAGTGTTCTGTGGGCAGCTCCACTGAAAGAGAACTTTCTACCTCTGAGAGTAGCTCTCCTTGCAACCAGCTCTCCCCTGGCACCTGCCTGCTCCCCACTCCTCCTCCTCCTCCTCCTCCTTACCTGGCTCTGGCCCTTGTCAGAACGCTGCACCCATCAGTTCAACTCCCTGAGTGTGCGGGGGCTGGGGAGAAAGGTTTCTCCTTGATTAGCTGCAGGGGCTGCAGCAAGAGCTGCTGCCAGCACAGGGGTGGGAGGAGTGCTATGGGGCTAGAGGAAGAGGAGGAGGAGCAAGCCTCCTCCTTATCAGCAGCGCCCAAGACTTCTTCACTGCTGGGACTAGGCTTCCAGAAAGATGGGCCAGACAGGAACCCAGATCCTGCACAGAAGGCAAGCACCCTATCCACAGGTGAGGAGTACAACATGGAGCACAGAACAATATGCCCATTTATTTTTTACTTTTTAATTTTCCTCTCTTCTTTTTTTTATTAAGTTGTTTCTTTCCCATTTAACTCCCATTTAACTTTCTAACCCTCAGAGATGGAAGTGTTTCATCATGGAAACTTGTTAAAGCATTTCCAACCTTCCATCCCCACTTTTTTTTTTTTCTTTTTTTTTCTTTTTAATCACAGAGTTCTATTTACAAATTAGGGTTGATTTTAACAGTGTCAGCTAACCAAAAATGACAGCTTTTTTTGGCAAAACTACACTTGCTGAGGAAAAAGAAAAATTGCTCAACTCTGACAGTAACTAACATTCTGCAATCAGTTTTCACACCTACTAATGCTTCAACCTCCTGCCTCTTACCATAGATATGGTATATCTATAGATATACCATAAACCCACACAGCATTGCCCTAAATATAATTTTTAATTCTTGTGCCTTCTCTGTTGTTTATTCCTCAAATATCCGTGCCATCTTAAAATGAGGAGCTTTTATTTTTCTTTTTTTTCTTTTTTTTTTTTTTTTTTGTGCTCCACAGCTGTAAGAACTTCATTCCAATTTCCTCATTTTTTAATTCTACATAAATATTTCTTTAAGTTTCTTGGCACTGCGGCTTGGAACAAATTTATTTGCTCCACATTTATGAGTGCATTTTTTAAAAGTATTTCATCTCATTTCTTTTCCAGGATAAGCTTATTACTCTCCAAACAGCTAAGCAGCAGGAACATAGTGGTGCCATGTGGGAGATCAAATGACACAACCACAGCAGGTCCAAAATACAGCTACAAGGGTATAACAACCTCTTGGAGAAAATGAATCACTCTCACCAAAAATTCCCTGAGAGTAATTTTCAGGAGTGGCAGAATTAGTGGCTTTGGAGAAAGTCAATCACTTCCCCTCTGAACAGTAAAAGCTGCCATGGTTTGCCACGAGGTATAATTGGGTATCCTCAACCCAGGAGAATACGTAGGAAAAGGCATCCATCAGAGTTATGACAAACAGTTACAAAACTGTAAACAAATGTGCACAAACGATTACTGTCCAAGTTATATGAAGCCAGTGATTTTAAGTAAGTTCTGTTTTGCTTTTGCATGGTGGCCATCACCAACCACTAGGCAGGGCATTACTGTGTGACTCAGTGCTGAAAATTTCCATTTTCTAAGCACTTTGTTAATTTTAGCTCATTAATCCTCATAGCCCTCTAGAAAGACAGGGTTAATTTCTAAAAACAGGGAGGCAACAGCAGAAGCATTGCAGGTTTTTAACTCCTGATATGTACCTTCAGCCAAATTGAGCTTGACTTTTTAAAAAGGTTCCCTCTTCCAGTACTGACTTTCAAAGGTGCTACTTCAGAAGAACAGACTCAATATGGACAAGCAAATGTTAGAAATTATTTTTGAAAACTGCGGTCTTAAGAGTGACTCACTCAACTCTACCCAAGCAGACAGAACAGTATTAAACAGGACAACCAGGGGACAGGTTTAGGAAAAGCACGGTTTAGGAGAGCTAACACAGCTTTAGGAAAGCCACATCCTGCTTGAACAACCTGACCTCCTTTTATGATGAGGTGACCCAATGGGTGGATGAGGGAAAGGCTGTGGACATAGCCAACCAGGCTTTCAGTAAGGCCTTTGATACAGCCTCCCACAGAATTCTCCTGGAGGAACTGGCAGCCCATGGCTTGGACAAGTGCTCTCTTCAGTGGGTTATAAACTGGCTGGATGGCTGGGCCCAGAGAGTGGTGGTGAATGGAGTTACATCCAGTTGTAGGTCAGTCACGGGTGGTGTTACTCTGGGCTCAGTGCTGGGGCCAGTCCTGTCTAATACATTATCAATGATCAGGACAAAGGGATGAAATGCCCCTCAGTCAGTTTTCAGGTGACACCAAATTGGGTGGGAGTGTTGATCTGCTGGAGGGCAGGAAGACTCTGCAGGGGGGTCTCTGGACCAGTGGGCTGAGGCCAGTGGTACGAGATTCAACAAGGCCTAGTGCCAGGTTCTGCACTTGGGTCACAACAGCCCAGGCAGCACTACAGGCTGGGGAAGAGTGGCTGGAAAGTGGCCCAGGGAAAAAGGACCTGGGGGTGCTGGTCAACAGCAGCTGAGCATGAGCCAGCTGTGCCCAGGTGGCCAAGAAGGCCAATGGCATCCTGGCCTGGATCAGCAATAGTGTGGCCAGCAGGAGCAGGGCAGGGATTGTCCCCTGTACTCTGCACTGGTGAGGCTGTGCCTCGAGTGCTGTGTCCAGTTCTGGGCCCCTCACTACAGGAAGGACATTGAGGGGCTGGAGCGTGTCCAGAGAAGGGCAACGGAGCTGGGGAAGGGTCTGGAGAGTGAGTCATATGAGGAATGGCTGAGGGAGCTGGGGGTGTTTAGCCTGGAGAAAAGAAGGCCCAGAGGAGACTTTGTTGTTCTCTATAACTCCCTGAAAGGAGGGTGTAGCCAGGTGGGGGTTGTCCTCTTCTCCCAGAGAGCAAGTAACAGGACAAGAGGAAATGGCCTCAAGCTGCACAAGGGAATTTTCAATTTGGACATCAGGAAGTATTTCTCCACTGAAAAGGCAGTTGGTTAAGCAATGGAATGGGATGCACAGGGATGTGGTGGAGTCACCATCCCTAGAAGTGTTCAACGAACAGCTGGATGTGGCACTGAGTGCTGTGGTTTGGTTGACATGGCGGCATTTTGGTCAAACACTGGACTCGATGACCTTTAAAGTCTTTTCAACTTTAATGATTCTATGAATTTCCTAAAGACTGGATATGAATTTAAGAGTCCTTGGCCTCCAAATCCCTGCTTGGATCATTAAATATCCCCTCCACTAATCTAATATCTTATTCAATTCCTGAGTAACAGGACACAGAACAGTTAAACCCTTTACGATTATCTATTAATTCAAAGTAATGCCATTTTCTTCTGTTTCCATTTGAACTGATCAGGTAATCCGACACTAAGCACTGAATTCAATTAACATAAAAGTTCTTCTCACGAAGCTTAATTTAGAACTATTTGTTCCCTTTCAGAATAAAATAAATCTTCCTTAACTGCTTTTAAGCAGAAAAGCAAATATACTATGTCCCTTTATCCACTAGTGCTTAAAGTATAATACATACTACAGTAATTTCCTATTATAATGGAATATTTGCACAGGTTGCAAATTTATCCCTGAGGAATGAGGAATCTAGTGAATGGACACATACATTTATTACACTGAATACTCGAGGTAATGCTGGCCTATGATATCAAGCCAACAAGCTCGATGATAGCCCTGATATAATTATGTAATTAATTAGCTCTATCATAATTTTTGGTTTATGACACTAACTTTTATGTGCCACTAGTCAATTTAATGGCATTTTAAATTGAAATAAGGCCCCTGAGAGAGATGCTACTTACTGAATCACAAATCTTGTATTCAGATTTCTTTTAATTTCAAAAGATGACCTAATAAAATTGCTTTATAATTAAATCCACTCTAACAACTTCTCCTATGTGATTCTTTCTCTTCTCCCATTTTTAATTACGAAAAAAATTCCAATCAGAAAACACTCGCCATCGTAATTATATGCAAAAATCAGCGATCTCTTTTTGTATCTCTTGCTGCTCCCTTCACACAGCACTGCATCCTGGCCAGCTTTTCTGCAGAATTTTACTAGCACCCTCCAGAGTCACAGCGATGAAACTGCATCTTTTACACTGAAAATCTTGTTAAATTTGCTTCTACCTTGTTTGAAAAATAGTCAAGGTGTGGGAAGAAAGAGGAGCAAAGCCCCAAGTACTTTCTATTTCAGACAGACATTTATGAGTGTTCTGGTATCACAAGATGTGGTTCTCCAGCGAAGTAACATCAGATAAAGGAAGGGAAGGGAGTCCATGGCTCGCCTCCACCCATAGTGGCAGAGCCCTCTATGTGCCACCTACTATTTTCAGCTGAAAAGGCAACCCAGCAGTGGGCATTGGCACCTCCTTGGGGCTGGGGGGCTGTGATGTCATCCAGGAGCATTCCTTACCACAGAGGCACCTTCCCTGCCTGGTGCTACTCACATGGCAACCCAACAGGACCTCACCCTGACACAGCACAGTTTGGATACATCCTCCACCCAGTGCTTAAAACAGTGGTATTACATTGAGTAAGGAACATGAGCAGGCAGAAGTAGAACAACCCCCAAGAAAGCTCTTTTCATAGGCTTTATTCCACAGAATGGCAGCTGTACCCAACAGGAGCACAGTATCACCAGGTGGGAGCAGAGCTCAGTGACTCCTTTCTGAGGTGATGATGATTACTGCATTGAAGATACCCTTAATCTAAGTGGTACTTTTTGCCACACAGAAAGCATGGCAAACATAGAACAGTGCTCTGCTTCTGAAAGCCATCACATCATTTCAACCACTGATGCCTGGGAAATGGATGTGTTGGAGATACTCGAGATGACACAGAACAGTTAAGAGAACACTTGATAACACTGGATGGTAAAGACAAACAGATTAAAATATTATCATTTCCCTTCAGACATAATCATATTCTGTTCCATTTCTGCTCCCTAAAAAACAATAATAGACAGATATTGAGCACAAATGGAACTTAAACACTTTGTACTTGTGTTTTTAAGGCAAGTACAAAATTTAGTCACGACTGGGTTTTAAAAAACAGTGATATTCAAAATAAGATGGAAGTAATAGAATTAATGTCAATTTCTTACCATTTGCTGTGTTCTTTCTGAAGTTATCTAGAAACTCTTCCAGGAGCTGTGACTGGTTTGGAGGGGGCAACAAACTCTTTGGGCCCCTGGAAATGTCACCATCTGACCAGGACACACATAAAGGTTGCTGGGTACCACAATGGCTTGTTCTCACTGTAAGCATTACACTTCTCTCTGAAAACAGTAACTCCATCTGCCTGAGATCAAGATCAGACACAGCCTCTCCATTTATGCTCAGGATTTCATTGCCTACTCGGAGCCCTGGCAGCATGTGAAAGCAAAAGGAGAAAANAAAAAAAAAAAAAAGGTAATATAATATAAAAAGGGTAACAACTCAAACCTTATGCTGGCTCCCCTTTTATCTTTTTGGTTTGAATTCAAATAGCCTAATCCTACCACAAGTCCATTAGAACCAATGTGCTGTAATTTTACAGATTGACCTCATGCTTGCTTACTTTGATAGGTGCTACCCACAGTACAGCAATCAAGTTGGCTTTGTTTGAAGATGGTAGAGAATTGGGTGGGTGGGAGAGCAGCACAGCTTTTAAGAAGATAAGAATAGAGGCACCTCTCACAACCAGATACCATCACTGTACAGCACCATAACACATATTTCATCAGCTGTGAAGAACAAGGCACTAGTCACGCAGATCAAATTATTCATGCAAAGCTGCAACAACTAAGGATGGAGGTTTTTATCAGCTTTTATATAAATCTAAACAGTGGCAAGTGCTGTCTTTCTAAGTCAGCAAAACCAAGCAGATATTACCATCAGGCAACAAATTCAGATCTCTGTCTCCATTTCTCTGGGGTTATTTTTCAGACAGCAGAACCCACATGATGCTCACACGTGCCAATGAAGAGAGGCACAGTTTCTGAGCAGCGCAGTGGGAAGGTGCTCACAGAAATGTATGCAGAAAACTGTTCTGGGGAGGAAGGCTTTGTGCCAGCAAAAGTGGAAGCAATGGGTCATAGAAACTGATCAAGCCCATGAAGTTCCCTAGTGTGAGATGAACTCTTTCTCCAGTTTGTTCCTCTGTGCAAAAGCACTCAGTTGGATGGCTGAACACAGACTTTTGTCTCCAAGGGTGAACAAGAGCTGTCCCCACTACACTGAAAGGATAATTCAGTTACTCTGTATACACTATTTTTCCTACTATTACATACTTTCCATGGTCTTCAGGAAATAAAACTGTGAACAGTAAAAGCCAAGAAATATTTCAGACAGCATTACTAAAGCTCCTTCAAGTTTTTGGACTCAAAAAAGATAATGAAGAACAGTTTTAAACACAAACAGGATACAATACCTTCCTTGTATGCCAGTCCATCAGGGAGAACATCACTTACAAAGATATGGGTGAGATGTTCATTCTCAGCAACTTGGGCTGTGACAGCAAAGCCTGAAATAAAAGAGGTTTAAATCAAATAAACTTTCTTGGGAACATTTTCCTTTTATTTCCTGTATTTAGTACACTTTACATGAGAAGGAAGATACTTCTCATGAGAACACACCCATAGAGCATATAGAAATTATCAGATGGTTACCCAGACATTGTAAGGCCTGTTAAAATCAGTAACACTTTTCAACTCCCAGAAAATGCCACGGTCTGATGTAAAAAAAACTATGTTTAAAAAAAAATATTTTCTACCTCAGCTCCATGACATTTCTATAACACAGCACAGTTCATCTTTACAGTAAGAGCTCTGCAGAGTGTTCATCAGACATAGAGGTGTATTAAACAATTCCAAAAAGTGGAAACCCAAGTTATAAAGCAACAAACTGTACTAGACTAATGAGTGGGAAAGGCCAGAAAATAATACTTTAAAACTGACTTGCAGCTAAAGCACAGTATAAAGCTGCCTTACAGAGGTATCCTTGCAAGGTATGTAATTATTCCTAGGCATAATTACCTCCCCTGGACAAAAAGCCTGTCAGAATTAGTTTCAAAGTATACTTTTGATACTGTGACAACAGAGGCAGACCTTGACCAGTGCCTGACTGAGGGCACTTATATTAGTCCTGATATTCAAAGGATGTTCATATTTCTCACAAGACCATGCTTCAATTACTTGGCCACTGTAGGAAAATTAGAAAGCAGACCCTTCCAAAACATAAGCAATGTACTTGCCAGTGTAAAACAATCAGTTTGGGTCTTTGTTACAATGCCTTGAGTTCTTTGCAGACTCACACTTTGAACTATTAAGGATGTCTCTGTCTGCTCTCAGAAACTAAAAAGTCCCAAAGAGAGAAAGTAAGCAATGAGAAGAATAAAAAGAAGAATTCCTGAGAGCTTACCATAATCACTTATGTTTTCAGTCTTTGTAAGATGAACATGATAAACATTTAATGGACAAATTTCTATTTCATCATACACCTGTTAGAAAAGAACAGTAGCAGAAGTCATCAAACTATGAAAATGCAAGCATCAAACCCCAGATACAGCATGAGAAACAAGCACAAAATTCTTTGCATCAAGACTTGCTGTCTTTACACAGAGAACTGTATCACTGTGTAAGCATCACTGCTATTAGTGGGACTAAAGTTAAAGACCAAAATCCCACTTTGGAGTACAAGCTGACACTTTATTTTTGTACTAAAAGCCTCATTCAAATCCTCAAACATTTATTGAAGAAAGTGTTTGCAGTGCCTAGCCACTCAAAACTGTCAACCAAAATGACAGAATGCAGTCCCAGAACAGCTTTAAAACCTTATTTTAGATCTAATTTTCACGTATTTGTAGGTGATAACTCAACTGCAGCTAGAGACATCACAAAACTTTATCTAAAAGGAGTCACACTTTCCTGGTCTACTATGTATTCATACGGTTCAGGAGCACAATACTCAGTATTTTCATCAACCAGTCTTCTGAGTTGTAGGCCATAGTGTCTTGGCTCCAGCTGTTTCATCTAAAGAAGAAAAAGAATGGAGTTTGGAATTCATTATTAATTTCCAGAATCCTAGAAGACAGAGAAGTGACACACACACAAAAAGCTTCTAAAGTCATGCAAAAGCAATCTCAAAAAGTAATTTTCTACCTATTTTTGTAGTATAAATAAAACTAGATGCATTGCTTAAAATATAAGGTTACAGTGCTATTTCCATTTTGCTTTATGATCCTCCCAAATCCTTTAATAAACACTAAGTCTTGGCTATTAGATTAACTGGGCACTAATATATGTTTCCAAAGATATCTCAACAGTCTTCTGTCCTTTTGAACTTAACACTCACAACCACCTTTTTCTGTAACTACTTCTAATGATTCAGTTCTGCTCAACAGCTTTTGCTTCTGATGTAGAAAATGTGTGTGCATGTACAGGCAGTTAGGAGAGGGGATGGGATGGCAAGCAGGTCCCCTAAGGGTTTGCCTTTATTAGATTTTATTTTTATTGCTGGGTTTCATCTACGATCAGAGAGTTTCCCCGATTTTTTTTTTTTTACCTCATGAGGTCAAAGCAAAGATCCTGTCTCAACAGGAGGCCAGAGGGAAATAGGGATATTCCCAAAGGATATTAGCCTGAAAGTGCTGAGCCCCTGATGGGAGGCTCTGAAAAAATCAGGATACTGGTGAGACCATGGCACAAAACATTTCATTTTAGCATATTAATAGACCAACAGTTCTAAAACAGAAGGAAGAAACATTTCAAAAGAAGAGGACTGACACCCCTCCCTGAGGGTTATTTAACCCCTTTAACGCATCTCGGCGGCTTACAAAATCTAACTCTACTGAGTAACTGGTAATTAACTTAACTTTTATTACACGCTGCAGTTTACAAGTTACTTGTGCTCTGTCTCCTGAAAAACTGAATTCAAATGCACAAGTTTTTGGGTTTTTTTATACGTGCTATCCAAAAACCTCAGATGGAAAACAGAAATGAGAAAAGTATAAACCTCATAAAGCATGGATGAAGGGGAGAAATAAAACCCTAACAACTCTTCTGAACTTTAGGCTTATCCACATAGCATTCAAACATTTTCTGTTAAGAAGAAAGATTCCTTACACTCACCAGAGCAGAATGAAAATGTAAGAAGGAAAAGAACCAGGACAGATGAGCAGAAAGTATTCAGCATTAGAGAATGCTTATGAAAAGCTTTACACACAGAATAGAAAGACAAAATAAAACAGAAAAACATTTAAGAAAAAAAATCAAGGAATTTAAAACTAAATTTTCATGCGATACAGACAATGAAAATTAAAAGCCAGCTTTACAACTACAAATATTTTGGAATGATAGAGTAAGAGAGGTAAGGAATTTCCTTTTCAACTTAATTTTACTTTTATAAATTGTACTTCCTCCTTTAGGGGTCTCTCATGGCACCCCAAGGACTTCAAAATGTTCTGGCTCTTCCGTGCCACCTGGTGGCCAAGTCGTGAACCAGACAATCCCTTCAGCCTGACGGGGTACTGCCAAGTTTTTAGAGGTAAAGCCAAACATTAAACATTTTCTCAAGGATTCAGTCTCCACCAGGAGAAGCCACAAGAAGATCATTTCTTCTTAAGGATGCTCTGGAGATGCATTGGGACTTGCCTAAATCAGAGCGCTTATTCTGATTTAAAAACCTATAGTTTACTCTGGATTATTAAAAGCTTTTCTTTTTTTTTTTTTATTTCCACCCAATATTAGCACGTGAAAAGAGCAGTTAAATTGGGCCCTTTCCTCCATTAAAGCCTCAAACTTCATTAGCTTCAAGCCCGTTCAATGAGTTCACGTGGAAATTTACCGTAACCTATGCCAAAAGCTACAGCTGGATCTTGTCCGGCACAGGACTCCTATTTTCCTGTTTTTCCCCTTGTGAAGTAAATAAAATATTTTTCTGGCCAGTTGGCCAGAAAACAGAACTTGGGGGTAAAGAGTTATTTTTTCCAAAAAGCTGTTTAGCACAATTTAAGTGTCTTGAATCGTGAAGTTATAGAGTTCAAGCACTGACATATATGGAGGCAGGAATTTTTGGTATATTACAATGTTCCAGAGGTGCTGCTGTTTCATCTGTAGCTAAAATTGGTATTTCTATTTTACCTTCAACCTGTGACTCAGTTTTCTGTTCCATGATCTATAGCAATCCTTCTCAATTTGCCAGCACTGTCTTTCACAAGCGAACTCACTCTTTGAAATTCACAAATAGAGCTTGTATTTAATTAAAAGCTTATAAAGGTCATTTCAGAAGCAAACCTCTATGATAGCCTTTGTCACAGCAGTCTTAAATGTCTTAATCTCCTGGCTCTAACTCAACCAGTCCCCGTTTCTCCTCTATGATTAATTTGCACAGAACTACTGAGCTTGCTGCAAGGACAACACAGAGTGGACACGTGCTGAGACTGCCCAGGGCTGCCTACGTGGCACACTGTCACTGCTCATGAAGTACCCCCTGTGTGCTGTCTCCAGCAACGCTCTTGAAAACCTTTCCACAACCCTACTGCCTTAGCTACAGCATATAAAAACCACAACTAAGGAAGGACAGCAATATGCCTTAAGCATCTCCCTGTTGCTGTCTCATTATGTATTATTAGTATTACATATTATCTCATTATTGTATTATTATATATAATGATAATCTTACCACAGTTTTCTCTATTTATGCATCCACTGATATACTACGTTCCTTCTCAAGTCCACTGCTATTTACAAGGTGCAATTGTGCATGAAAAATAAGTACCTTGCATGCCAAAGACAAAACATCCTCCACCCTGTGCTCTGGCTTGAGTGTCAGCGCCACGGCTTGGCCATCACAGAAATGAACATACGTCTGTGTTTCCCAAGCATTCTCCTTCTGGATGCTCTCTGGCACTGAGCAGTAGACGTTCAAAAAATCATCGACTTGCTGCTGGAAACAAGAGAGAAAAGTACAACATATATGGATGTTAAAAAACAAAACAAAAAAAACCAAACCAAACCAAACCAAACCATTTCAATTACATTAGCAGTTTGCAGTGGCTGTGATTCAAAAACAGTGCTGTGTATTTTCCCCATGGCAAGCCAGGCAGAGTGCTGTTACCTGCTCTCATTCGCTGTCGAAGACCTGATTTTCTAGAGCTCAGATTGAACTTGCAGTGCTTTCCCATTATGGAATTTCATGCTTTTATCTTATATTAATCATTGATTTAACTGACTGTGGAAATATGTAAAAAAAAAAAAAAAAAAAAGCTACCTGGTATTATATCACGGTGGAAATAAATTTTTAAGAAGAACTGACAACTACAACTTTACCTAACCAATGTAAAAAAACTGTGTAAAGAAATATATAAACAAACTTAATTTTGACAGAAGATGATAATAAAATTCCAGCAGAGAGCACTGTGGAGCAAGGCTAGCCATAACAAAATAAAGGCCTAAAGTAGGAATAAAGTGCTCCTATTTTATTTACAGTTTGAGAACATCGTGTTTCAGTGGTAGCAGAGGGTATTTGCCTGTTTACCATTTTGCTCCACATTCTCCCTCTTTCCAATGCCACTCTGCCTGATAAAATAACATCAGTCGTAAATAAATTCCCTGTCACTTTCTCACCCTTCACTTTCACACTTTCTCCTGTACTGCACTTTGGGCTGCATGTTTCAAAGGAAGCTGCACAAGGAGAAGAGAAACATCAAGAGCTGTTCAGAATTTGGAGTTTCACATATTATTTGGGTCAGCCTATTCAGCATATCACTTAATTACCTATATCAAGGCATTTAAGTTTATGCAGATGGGGTCCCTTGATTCCCCATGCAGTCACTGGAAATGGACAATAACTCCACAGAGTGGCAAGATTTCCACCCAAGGCATATCTTAAGATATCCCGAGCTGTTCCCAGGTATCCCTACCTCCTTAATGCTTTTTGTTAGTATTTTTTGTTTGTTTGTTGTGCTGGGGAGATTTGTTGCCTACATAAAGACCCTTGATTACACAATTCTGCCCCCTCTCCACCAGGACACAAGCCCAGGGGTGAACCACAATTAAAAGCTGCTGTAAAAGCTGCACAGAGCCTCTTTCCCTTGCTGCAGGCAGCAAAGTTATTGACAACAATCTGTCAGTAGCAACAGAGAGACCAATATTCTTTTCTTTTTGCAAATAACAACTGTGGCTATAAAAACAGTGAAGCAAGCAATCCTATCCAGGTAATTACCAAACAATGCAGAAATTCAGGTTACAAACAACTCAGATTGTGGCATAGCAATAATGTGATGCCAGAATAACACTGGTTTGGTGGAATAATATTAATGAGCTAAGTCTTTTCATTAATCTTGTCTGTCTTGCTCAACCGTCCCTTTTAACTAGTTGAACATGAAATTTCAATTAACACAGGTGATGGAAATCCTACTGAAATCCATCAATTTATACATCACAGGAGTTGTGTTCTGCTACTGCAATTAATGCAGTGTTGAAATCTACACCAGGAGAAGTTTGACCTTGGTGGCTGTAGGTGCAGCCTGCTCGTAATGCTGCTGATGTTGAAGAAGATAATTCCTGTGGAACTCTAGTCCTCTCAGCACTAAATCAACTGCCTGAGAATGAAGCCTGACCTACCTCCACAGTGTAAATAACAGAAAGGAGAAAGGGGACAAGGCAGGGAGGCTGTGAGAGATTAGCACACATGAGTCTGGATGAATTTTCCTGGTGGCTTCCTCCAGGGAAAACCAATGCTATGCCTCCCTCAGCAAGGGAGGTTTGCAACTACTACAATGGTTTCTTTCCCTGCAATACTAGCACTCCAAATCTGTGCATCTGAAATAAACCTCACTACTGCCAGAGATGAAAAAAAAACCCCATAACCTCATATCATAGAGGATTAAGGGGATGAGAAATAGGTTCAAGGACACCTTTTGATGTGAGCTTTATAACAGGACAGAAAGCTCTGCAGCCAACGTGAGCTACATCCTTTCCTTGCCATGTACACTGATGCTCAAGCATACAATTTGAGATAAACTTCCCTCTGTTATTAAACATGACTGTGTTCCTTAACTGCAGTCAAGGAACCGTTGCTTCATCCACATTTTCCGTCTCAGAAAATTTGACATGAAAAGGGTTTTTTTTCCTGTTATGCCTGCAGTGACCAATTCCACAATAGTTCATTCATTCATTGCCACATGAAGTTATAACAACCCATCCAATTTTCCAGAAAGAGGCGCCAGGACTTGCAGACTGTCACATGTTGTGCCACAGGGCTGCTGCAGGACCAATAGGTTACTTCATAATTTCCTCCCACTATTTGCTTCTAGTTTTATCATCCTTTTCAGGGGAAAATACAGCTTCCCTGGCAGACTTCGCTATTTGTCATACACAGGCAGCATTTTATAGAAGTTTTGATGTTGTTTTTGGTTTTTTTCATTTTAAATCAGTGAAACCAGGCTGATGCCAGAGTAATGGTTTTCAAAGTTATGATGAATCATTTCTGAGTTGTTGTATGATTCACCAAAATGTCAGGATCTTAAAAATGCCCACGCTGTATTTAATACCCATTGAAAAAAAGCTTTCAGAAATAGGGTTGAAATAATAAGGAAAAAAAATGTTTTTCTAGCTCCAGAGGTCTGTTCAGCCCCTAAATTGTGTGTGTTTTTCTAGTCTTGAAAGACAACCCTGCTAAATTTTTAAATCCTGGCCCAAAACCTGCGGCCACATTGATTTCTGATGGTCCCCCTCTACCTGGGGAACAGGGCTGTGAGCCCCTACTTGAATTTGGAGAAATCTGCTTTACCTAGAGCTGAGACAAGAAGACAGACCTTATTCCTTTGCGGACACTTCACCAAAGGGAGAGCATTTCAGTCTGCCTGCTCCCTAGTGCCTTCAAAACATTTGTCTCTCTCCTCAAAAGGGTTCAGGAGGAGTAAATGCTCCTGTCAGGCCAGAGAACAGGAGAACCACAGCAGACCCTGTTGTATAAGGCAGCTGCATCAACCTCTCAGCCCCAAGGAGGGTGGCGTCCAACCGAGGGACTGGTGTCACGGCCCTTCAGGAGAAACCTTCAGGGGCTGTGCCCAAGAGATCTGGTCACTTCTCATGTGGCAAACCTTTCCACATTTCAGCATGTTTGAACAGCAATGAATTGTGTTTGATGTCTCTGAGATGGGAGATGGATGCCATCTCACACCACACACAATGGTACATTCTGGAAGAATTTCTTAAGTGTTCTCTACAGGAGTTGATTTCAACCCCATAATTACAATTTATTTTGAAAACAGAGGAGTGATTTGGTTTAAATACTTTCCCACTCCAGGAAGTAAGAGGCAAGTGGCCAAGTAACAAAGGGAATTCTGGTATTTCAATCCATTTTTTCAAAGAACAGACAAAATGTGAAGATACTTTCAGAAGGCAAAACAGTGTGACAGGATTACAGGATAGCTGCTGTCAATGGGAGATGTCCTTCCAGATGGGGGAATGGCAACACTGTGCCCCCAGTGAGGGGGAGGCTGAAGGAATGGAGAAGGACCATGACTGAGGCCAGGCAGAGAAAAGCAGCAGATCTCCTCCTCCTGGGTATCAGAGAAGATCAATCACAGCTATTTACTGGGTAATTCAGCTGAGGGATGCTCCATCCTCCTCCTTTACTTGGGCAATCTCCAGCTTTATATTAAATCTCACTTCTCTGATGGGATGGTCCACAGACTTTACACAGATTTTATTACCTTAAAACTCAAAATATAAAGGTTCTGTTGAAGCAGACAAAGGGGAAAAATATACCCTGGGTTTCATCTCATCCCTGGAAACCATTAAGGTCAGATTGGACAGGATTCTGAGCAGCCTGATCTAGTTGAAGATTTTTGTGTTTATTGCAGGGGGTTGGACTAGATTACCTATAAAGGTCTTTTCCAGTCCAAACCATCCTATGATTTGCCATACTGTGAAGGATGCTTTCAAACAAGCTCAGCCCCAAGTCTCTCTCACAGTGTACAGACTGTATGCATTAGTGTGTGAAGAAGCTTCTAGGGATTTGGTTTGGTTTGGTTTTTTAAAGCTTACCATGAATGCTCAGAAACTTATGTTGAACTGGTTTCATCAGCAGAGTTATAATCCTGTCATCTAACAATAAATACATTTTATGAACCTCTTTAGGGTCTCTGAACCAGCCCTGACATTACCTTAGAGAAATGCATTCAGGAATTCAAAATCATGATGATGCAGAATGAGAACAGGCATATCATACCTCAGCAGAGTTGGCTGAATTCTGCATGCCAGCAAATCCATGTCCTCCTGCTGAATCAAAAACCTATTGAAAACATCACAGATAAATAAGTAGGTTGAACAAATAAACACCTTTGCTTCTTATCTGTTTTGGGTAAATCCATTGAACAAACAAAAAAATAAAATTAAATTAAGGAATATANGCCAGCAAATCCATGTCCTCCTGCTGAATCAAAAACCTATTGAAAACATCACAGATAAATAAATAGGTTGAACAAATAAACACCTTTGCTTCTTATCTGTTTTGAGTAAATCCATTGAAAAAACAAAACAAAAAAAAAAAATTAAATTAAGGAATATGTATCAACCTGCTAAGCCCCAGGGATCTTTTTGTGCTTTTTATTGCTTTATTCTGACTAGAAGTAATAAAGAAATACAACTCTCTCCATAAAAAGAAAATTTAAGCAGATTTTCTCTCTTAAGCTACATGCACACTCAGATTCAAATACATATCAAACATGTTCTTGCTTTTTCCTATCTACTATTTAGTAATAAGATTAAAGTCATTTACCTTCAAACCATACACTGGAATTATAAATTTCACCCTTCAGGATACTGTTAGGGAGAGCTACAAATCTCATCATGACTTCAAGGGACTATTTCAAATCATTGTTGCTGGTTTCTAAAACCCCCTACCCTACAGTTTCTCATCTTTTCTAAACAGTTTTCTTGGCACTATCGATCAAAACTTTTAGCTTAGCTTTAAAGGCATAGCTGACCCAAACCCCACAGTATTAAGCAATGAAAGTAGCTGACTACTGTGTCTGCTTTGGAAGTGATGAAGACAGGACCTGAGATGTACATTGCCCACATGCTTTGGAAATTTAACTACTGGTATCTCACAAAGGTGCTAAGCTTTTTTTTTTTTTTTTTTTTAATCCACTAAATGGCTATGGATACAAATATTTCAGTGATAAGGCTGGTATAAACACAAGGATAGACCTATACGCTTTATATATGACATTGAGATTTGCAAGTAATGACATTACTCTCCTAAACTGCAAATTTAAAAACCATTTTCTTAACTCCTGCAATCAACAAATTAGGACCATATCAGACTTACAGCCAAGCTTTTGGGGGGTTTTGGTATTAGCAAAAGCCTTTCAGATACTCCAAGACAACAAACTCTCTAGATTTCATACAAAATCCAGTTTCTGCCAATGCAAATAAAAGGTACCACTTCTGAACTTCCTTGTCTCACCCACAGATATAATCAAAGTATTTTATTGCTTATGATTTGTCAAAACAGTTCACCATTTAGACATAAGAGAGCAGATAAGCATTTAAGAAACTGAGGATAATGTGAGCCTAGACATCCCCCATCTGCTACAGTGCAGTTTTATTAACTGATTGGTAGAAGACTGAGCCACTTCATTAATGTTTACGAAAGCTCCCCAGCACAGAAACTCTGAACACTTTTATTAATGCCATAACAATAAACAAGATAAAATTAAAAACTTCTCTGACACCATGATCTTCAAGAATATGCTATCTGATTTTGCAGCTAGGGTACTGTAGATTAAAACATACCAGTCACAGACAAATGAACTTACATCCAAGAAAGCAAGACTTTTTTAAATCTATTGTTTGACAGAAACACCTCAACACAAAGAGAAGGAATCTCCACTTCTCTGCTTAACCCAGTTGGCTGAAAGAGACAAGAAAGTTATCCTCAGGCCTATCCTGATTTTGACATAGAACTATGTGTATATACACAAGTCTGAGCAAGGATGTGGCTCTCTATTCAGCGATCTTCAAGGTTCATGGGTCAGTTTTCAAGCCATGCCCATAAAAATTCCTCACTTTTATGGGCAACACTCAGCATTTACAGTTCCTTACTTATATTGCAGGATGTTTAATTACAAAAATAAAAAAAAAATCAAGAACACCAGCTTGTCTATGAAAATGAAAACATTTTTGGGCCAGCTGGTTGCAAGGTTTGAAATAAGAAGGGTAAAGACCCATTGGGGACACCTCTGCCTGCAACAGGCCTCCCTTCTCTTTCAGAAAAGCACTGGGAGGGCAGCAGGAGCCTCCTCTCCTACCACAGCTATAATATCCCCTGTCCCTGAGCTCCACAGAATCCCCTTCATGGGCTATAAAGCATATGAGAAGACATATTACCCAGTTAAAAACAGTGTGAGGTATCAGCTCTGTTGGGAACAGAGCTAAAGGGCATAACATTCCTTCCCTCAGGGCTCATATTAATAAAGAAATAGAGGTGCAGAACTCCCAGACCAGACTCTGCTGCTGGGGAACACAGGGGAAGTTATGTGAAAAGGATGACCTAGGGAAAATTTCTCCTTTAATTCCTTCTTTTGTAAGACAGACTTGAGTTTTATTAATCAATTTCACCATGTTAACATACCTCAATCAATATGCTACAATATGTAACAGGCACAAGTTTAATGCCACTGTAATACATAGATATTTACCTATTAAAAATACAAACCACTAGACCAGAAAATCCTGATGTGTTATTTTGCAACATGAAATCTGTTGGATCAGCTCTGTGTCTATAGCAGGACATGTACAGATAGGCTTGTTTAAATATTCCGCAACAGACTACCACACATGCAAGAACAGCCAATTTTTCAAGTGCTGATCAGAGATTTTGTGACTAATAAAATCAAGGGCCAGAAACAAAGTTACCTAATGAACAATGCACAAAATACTGCTTTGCAGGAACAGCAGCAGCCATGGCAGAAGCTAGTGAAAACAGTAGTGTTTGAGTGAGAGTGCACCTCTGTAACTTCAGCCTCATTGTCAAGAAGCATCTCTGCTCTTATTTACCTTTTTTTTTTAGGGAAAAAGCAGCAAACTTTTGTTTTGCATATAACTGAGCTTTTAATGAGAAAACACAGACTCCTGAAGTGTGGAGCTTGCACTAAATGTAAGCATGGGCCATTAGTTCCAGAAAAAGAAAAAGAGGCTGTGGTTTCACCAGCAGTGCAGCCCTTCAGTGGGGGCACACATCAGCATAGTCCCTCCTCCAAGAGCCAGCCTGACCCTACACACCAAACCTGTGCCAAGTCTTCAGTAAACTGGTCTGGCAGTATTAGTCAGCTGTCTGTACTGAGCTGACTCCCTACATGACAGCAGTCTTCTCCTGGTGGCTAAAATGTACTTCCAGGCAGTGTGAGTTGATTTAAGAGGCCATGCCAAAGATGTCTCTCTTTGCATAGTCCCTTTTTCCCTTGAAGACTCACCTATGTCACTATATTGAATTGCAACAGTGCTTCAGAGTCCCAGTCAAAAGCAAGCACACACTGTATTAAGGATTGTGCAGAGAGGCTATCCTGAAAGAAACCCTATTTCTAAGCAGTTTGTAGGGTGACAGAAGTTTTGTTACAAATGCCAACCTGATGTTCTTATGTTAATGATAATTAAATTACTGTCATTCACCAATCTTATTTATCACCAAAAAAACCCCAAATTAGGCATAAACTCTTCACAGGCAATGATCCCATTGCAAGTTTGCCAAACCTACTGAAACCTTGGATACAGGTTTGATGGACAAATATCTTCTACCCTGTGCACCAACAGCACCTTGCAAGATGAACCCCAGGAGAAACAAGCCATTCCATGCTATCCCCAGCAAGTAAGTTCTACCTGAGTTATGGAAGGTCGCTTTTCTTTTCCTCTTCTTGCCAATGTGTCCAGTCCTTTTAGAGAAGAAAATAAACCCTTCTTATTTCGAACCCTTTGGGACAGAGACAGGGTACGTTTCCTGAGAGCAGCTTCATCCCTGGAGCAGATCTATTTAAACACAGAGACAGACCCTCCTGTATCACTTTCATAACAGCAAAATATTGACAGTTGTTTCAGCCTAAGGCATAAAATGGGGGTTACTTCAGTTCATCTCAATGTAACATGCCAAAGTGCAAGGACAATGTTTTAAACTTTCAGCAGTGATGCTTGTTTCAGTATTCCAGTGGCATGGCAGCATAATTTTTTTGTCAAGAGGCAAAATTAGAAGCCATAGGAAAGGAGAATCTGGGAAAATATTGCTCTGTAAAACAAAAGCTAATGAAAAGGCTCTGAAGAAGAATGATAACCTATCATTCAGATATGAAATTTCTAGAGGAAGACAGACTCTCCAAATTGCCAAACATAGGAGGCAAATGTTATGGCTTTGAGTTATTAACAAGGAATGGCACAAACCACACAGATAAAAACAGTGGCGGAGAGGAACACATTCCCTGACCGGTCTTTCAGTGCTACTCTTCAGACTTTACATGCAGCAAATGTGATCCAGCCCTCTCTGCCAAGATCAGCCTTGCAGCCCTGCCAAGGTTGAAGAGCAAAGGCAAATCTGCTACTGCTGTACTTCCCTTGAAGCTAACAGGGTGACAACAGGTTACAGCTGAGGATCTCACTCATTCTTCTTTAGAAACACATCCCACAGTTCTTAAAAAAAGTGACATTTAATTTTGTATTGTTTCTAGCTTTAGCTTGTTCTAAGAATACTTCCTTTTTAGGAGGGACTCCAAGTCTGGAGTCCTCTGAGGCAAAAAAAAAAAGCCATGGCCATATCCTGTAGAAGAAAACATATTTGCAGTCAAGGAGCAGGCAGAGAGGGTGAGAAGGGTACAGGGCTGCCTGAGCAATGCATGTGGGTGCAGCCATGTTATTATCCCAGCACAATTCCACATCTAAGCACGTAGTGTTTTTGTGTAACACACCCATGGAAGTGCATTTGGACTTACCAGTGCATGGAAGGATGAGACAGAGAAAATGCCAAGCCTCCCCAGTGCCAGTTTTGAAGGACGACTGGCAGCAGCCAAAAGACTCTTTGGGTTTGGGAGCTCCCCACCTTGCAAACTGGATAGGTAACATCGCATTCGGAAAAGGTCCATGTTAAATTTTTCCAGGTTTTGTTCCCATTGCTGGATCTGTTTGGATAAAAGAAAAGGACAATTAAATGGGGGGAAAATGCCTTTGTGGGCTGCACTGAAAATTCGAGCGCTTCCCCAAACCCATAGTAAATTGCTTTCATCTGGTGGTATATGGATTAGATTAGTTATTCCCTGCCAAAACACATTCAGTCATATTGTGTTACATCAACCCAAAAGATGACTTGAAATAAAACAAAGCTGGTGGTCTTAAACACATACTGACAAGATGAACATACCATGAACTTTGGGTAGTTTGATATCCACAAAAACAGTTACATAAAAACACAACCCTGTGGTTCACAAAAGCTTGCTTTTTTTTTTTCTGTCTTCCCTCCCACCACCCCCTTCTTTTTGGAAATTAGTTTTGGGTTTTTTTAGCTTAGATTGTGTAGCTAGCTGGCTGGCTGAAAGCAAAGTAGAAAACAGCTACTCTAACACACTGTGAAAAGCAAAGTAGCTACAGTGGTAGGTTCTCTTAATTCTTTACTACCATCCTATGGTTCCTCTAACTGTAAACGGGAGACAATACTGCAAACTGCAAAAAATGGGTATATAGACCCAATACAAACCACTGTTCCAAAAGAAGGAAAGTAAATATGCAATTCTTAAAATACATCTAGCACAGGTACATTAAGTCGTAACAATTTAACCCAGTTTCAATGTAAAATTAGAAAGTGAAGACTCAAATATTTACTGGACTGAAAGCTCTGAATCAAGGTTTAGATGACAGACTTTAAATATTTGTCTAAATACACACTCATTTAAACAAACATTCACACTCGTTTAAAACATACACACTTATTTAAACACATGTTCTTATGCACTGCATCGAAGTCAAATTTTGCTCTTCATTTCCCCAACTTACATACTGGGAGTTGCAGCAAAAATCTGCCCTGCAGACTGCAAAATTAATGTACAGCATACATTAATACCTATAGGTAGAACAAATAAAAAAGGCAGCAAGCACACTGACAAACGAGAAGGCAGAAAAGGCATGTCCATTAGGTCAAGGAACACCGAGATTGGGTACTGATGGCTGTTGAAATCCCCTGCCAACACTGAGCTTCCCATGTCAGCTCCAATCACTGCAGGCTGCCTGTTCAACAGGTGGTTTTGGGCTGTGGAGAAAGTTCATCATGTTTTCTCTAACAAGCATTGGCTTCATGCCTTTTTCTGGCACACCTGCCTGTCCCCACGTGCATAGGACATTATCACCTCACACTGAGATTAGCCAAGGCTGGGACAAGCACCTTTGTGGCTCAGGAAACAAGCTGACAAATATAAAAAAACCTCAGGTGGACTATGCCCTTTGGGCTCGTTTAGAAGCAAAATCAGTTCAGTTTCCTTATAATGCTGCCAAATATTTCAAGAATTAAACAAGTATTTTGCCACTTCACTTTCAAGAATTAAGAAGAAAGCAAAGAAAGAGCAAAATAGGCCCTGTTAACAAAATGGTGCTAAGGTTTGTACTACAACCAACAGAGACCCCATCCAGTCCAGCTTCCTTACACACGTGCTCACAAATTGTGCCATCAGTTACTTTTGGAAGTAAGAGGTAAATCTTGTTTGGTGAGCAGGGTGAAGAAATGGAAGACAATATACCATTTTGTACAGGTATGAATGCAAAATTGTAATTTACAGTAGACTTGAAAAATCTTTCAAAGAATGACTATTGAAAGCAAAGGAGAGAATTTACAAAAGCTTATAATGAGATCAATACTCAGAAATCTAATGAAAATGGACAGACATACACATAACGAAGATGCCTTGTATAATCTCTCATCACAAACTCTTTTTTTTTTTTTTTTTTTTTTTTTTTTTTTTTTTTTTTTTTTTTTGCTTTCTTTGTGCTCTCAGATGCTTCTCAGAGCATTTTTCTGCTTGCCAGTACTTTACAGATGGGACAACTCCAATAGGAGATTGCGAGATGGGCTCTTTCTCTGCATCAACATCCAAGTAGAATGAAAACATGGTTGTCAGCTTTTCACAAAGCCAAAAGCTACAAGCTCAGGTAATGTCTTTCCCTTTGAGATGACACCTCTGGGTACAGAGCCAAGTCAACTTTTAATAGCTCAGGAACAGAGCAAGCTTTGTTCTGGGCACTGCTAGAGTGGAGCACCCTGTCCTCATTGAACACAGGCTGAGAACAGGCACCCTTGTGTGTCTTAGGCCTTCTTCAAAATCCCCAATAAACATTTGCATGGAGTTGTATTTTAAAATAAAAAAAGTCTAAGAAGGGGAAGTGGGTTACAACACGGGGGCATTCTGAAGAAATAATTAAATTACAGTGTTTATCAGTCACACAGGATACTGGCTAATCAGCTCCAAAAGCATCAGTAATCACAATGTTACATTTAATGGCATTAGCAAAAGCTGTAGGCAAGGAATTTCTGGGATTGTCTTGTAGTCTTATCAAAACCAGGGATGTCTGGAACCAATTGCAGACCATGAACCAATACCAGCTGTTATTTGTCTAGGGCTTTTAAACTATGATAATTCTTCCTAGAGATTTATATTCTTGAAGACTAAATGGGAGAAGCACACAAATAAAAAAGCAACAACTTCAAAGCACAGTATGACCTGGTCCATGAAGTTAATTTACAGCCTGCAGACTTGCTGCTGCAATCCCTATTCTGCTATTGTGTGAGGCAAATCTCTGTCCCACGTGGGAGGACTACCCGAAAGAAGGCTCAAGGACTTAACTTCATCATGCACAGAAAAAACAGCCCTTTGAAATCTGCTTGAAAGCAAACAGGAAAAAGTGGATGCAGCAGAGAGCTGTGGGAGCAGGAATGGGCAACAAAGGCTACTCCAGCATGAAGTGAGTCCGAAAGGAGATAAGAGATATGGCCAGAAGTGAGGCATCCCAAGACAAGTGAGCACACATGAAACATGAAAGCATTAAAGGTTTTTTCCAGAGGAAAGGGAGGATGTCATTGTCAGTCCAGGGAAATGCTAAGCAAGGATTTCTTGGTTTAATGGCAGCATGAAAGCGCTTGGAAGAAAGGCAAGAGAGGGCCACCCAAATAAATGCATTGAACCTAGCAGGATCCTGTAAGGTAGAGTGGAAAAGGAAGCTGTGGTACAGAGATAAAAAGGAGTAAAAATGTGGGAAGCCTTGAGAATTATTTAGCCTGGGCCACCAAGAGAACACATGCAAGGAAGCCTGGTGCAAGGACAAGACAGTAATTATGTGAGGGGTAAGATTTTGCATCAAAGACTTAGTGTAGGAATGACTTAAGAGTTAACACACAAAGGGAAATCAGCACGGTACTTTTGGCAGTACTTCTGCAGTAATGATCATTTTCAGAACATAAATCATCAATTCTCCTGCAGGTTACTAAAAAATCTGTTCAGACACTAAGAAAAAATTGCAAATTGGTTACATTTTAATTCATACAAACAGAGGAGCTAAAGGGAGTTGTTTGAAAGCAGGTCTTTTTCAGACCAGTAAACCTGCTAGGTTTTCTATAGCTAAACTTTAAAATGGGAGCTTGGGAAAACAAGGGGCAAATATATACAGGCTAACAGTTTCCAGCATATGATTTGGGCATCCATAGTTCCTACATGCTCTACAGTTCTCTCTGCAGGTGACATTTGCAGTGGCACCAGCACCTCAGCTGGAACAGGTTTAGGGTTTGCAGACTGGGAAAGGGAAGGCCTCAACAGTCCCAGCGAAGGCAGTGCGGCTCAGGGATGGCCCCTGGCCCCTCATCCTTCGTACACTACAGTGCAAACAGTATCTTTTGGGAGGCTGAGGAAGAAATGTCTCATTTGCAAACACGTGTTCTGCACAAACTAAAAAGAGCTCAGTATAATAAAACCCAAACCAGTGTGTGAATGGTGTAAAGCCGGGCCAGAAATCACACCATATCAACTCGATGTAACAATACCTCAAGGGTCTAGAAGAAGGATGGAAAAAACTTCCTGGACAGCTCACCTGATAACACCAGCTTTTCACTAGGCACCTTTTCAAAGGAGCACAAAAGAAAAGATGCACAGGAAGGAGGGCCTTCTCTCAATACTTCAGCCTTTAAAATTGATTTTATTTAGTAGTAGTTCTTATACCATACAGAAGCATGAGGGCCTTGCTGACACAATTCACTGTCTACAGCAATAAAAATTCTCAGTTTTTCCCTACACAATATCTTATTTCCAGATGGAAAGTGTCTCTGCAGGCTGATGTAGGGAACTCTGTGGACTGAGAAGAACCTTCTGCTGCTGTTTTATATGTACAGCTTTTCAACCACATTACAAACAACACCAAACTCTTTGCATTCCAGTCCCTGGTTCTCAGACACAATTCATATTGTATCCATCTGGAAAAATGAGTCACTTGGTTTCTGGGGACATGGAACAGATTTTTATTGTCATTACTTCCTAAAGAGAACTTGAAGAAGCAAAACCATCACTCTTCCAGAAATTCCATTACTTTAAAAAACACTATGAGATGCTATCATAACTTTTAGTTTAAAGAAATAAAGAAGGCATTGTAGGAGAGTACAACAACACTCATGTGAAATTAGCAACACTTTATTCTTCATCTACATGGTGACTTAAAAAAGGTAAAGAAATTTTCCTGAAATAACAAGACAATAGAGGTTTTTTACAATAAATGTAATCTTTTTTGTTGCATTGGAAGAACAGAATTTTCATAATTTTTAACCAAAATAGACAGAGGTAATCTTATTCCCAATACCACTGATAGCACAAAAGTGGACGCATGTGTACCCAATTTACATCTTGTTGAAAATCCACTGGAAATTGGTGGTACCATATATATGTCTGTAGCTAGGGATGTAAGTAAGGAAGCCACTGAATTTTATTATCCAGCTGCCCTCCCCAAAACCCAGACCACCAGCCCTTTCTGAACAGGCTGCCCCACCAGCTCCATTGTATGAGATAATGCTACACAACTCCAAGCTCGTTTTTCATTACTTTATGCTAAATCTTTGCAAAACAAAGAGGGAAATTCACACATCTGTAAAACAGTAACAACAGCGCAGAAAGAATGGAGATGAACTTCCCTAACCTTCTGTCTGCCTACTTACTTCACTTCCAGTCTACTACTACTAAAGAGAAGTACTTTGCTAATGATGTAGGGAAGGTACAAAGAAGTAAAATGTTACTGAAAAGTAACATCTGGAAAGATATTGAACCAACCTCTCAGGAAGCAGAGATCTGCTTTAGCCAGTTCAAAGACCACACAAACTGAAGGTCCGTTCTAACAAACTTGGACTTTTTTTTT
>VZRH01004815.1:205416-229847 GCA_013397555.1 Urocynchramus pylzowi | reverse complement strand
TGTTTTTTTTTTTTGTTTTAGTTTAAGAGGATATGGAAGAATGAAAAGTTACTATGTATTGAGATTACAGTCTGCAGCAATGATGGCATGTGTTAGCAAAATTCCCTGAAAAGACTGTCTTTGAGTGCTGTTGAGAATTTGAATCTCAATGTCAGAAAATATATCATCAGATGCTTTATAGAATGTTAAGACATGAAATTTGAGCTTTGTGGAGGCTGAAGAATAAATTCCCAGACCTATTCCAATCATCCTTCTTCAAATGTGAGAGAAAAGAGAAAGAGTCAAGTAAATTTTGAAAACAAAGCAAGGAAGTTATGCTCTTTGTAAAAAGCTGGAGACCACTACAGGGAAAGAAAGAAAGAAAGGTACTAATGGATTTAATGACTACCCAGAATAAGCAGACCACCATCTTACTGATCCTTCTTTTTTTTTTTTATGGCAACAGACAAACTACTTTTAGGTGGAGCACACATATGAAAACTTGCAAAAAAAGTATCTCCAGAAAAAGCACATGCCTGTTCTTCTCACTAATGCTTCACCATTTCAGTGCCTGCAAGTAAATACACCTGTTCCTAACCTTCTGAAAAGTTAAGAATTATATGCAGAGAAAATATGAATTACATCAGAAACCGCTGAATAGCTTGGAAAACATGATTATGCCAACATATTAAAACGTGAAGACAAAACTCCATAATGCTTTCAAGCAACTATTAATCATGCTATTGTTCTAAAGTGAGACATCAGGATAGACTTATGTACTAAGTACATAAACAATTACACAAGGGCTGCAATGGTCTCTCTTGCGAGATAGATTTTCCACTCCATTAAAATCAGTTCTGCAGACAGAGGCAGCTTCACTTCTGACTTAATGTGCAATATTTTGTTAAAAGAGCTCTGAATAAATGCTAATAATCCCTTTCACTAACAGGGCTCCATATTCACAGCAAACACTGTGGTTTCTCTAGCAAGTTAAAGATCTTGCTAGAGAAGATAGAAGTTAGTCTCTTGCTAGAGATCAAGTTAAAGATAAAATTTTTTTTTAGCTAGGAAAGCTAAAAAAAAATTTAAAGAAAGGCTTTGAAATTCATCTCGGCACCAGGAGATTTTCGAACTTGCTACCTTTTGTCCTACCTTTTGTCTTTGAGGGAAGAAGTTACATGTTGGGAGAATACCATCACACACAATGTATTTATTTCACACAGTAATAAAAACATATATGGCTGTAGCTAGCATGTGCAGACTCGAAATTTCCAGCCACACTGCCATCTTGCAGATGCTTCATTGATCTCTTCTAAACTGACCAGCATTACCAACAGCTTTGTGAAGGGCACAATTTTATCTTAAAAACTTACAAAGTCTATTATTATTATTATTACTATTATTATTATTACTATTATTATTGGGCCAGTACATCCAGATAGAGAGAATCCCTCATATAAGCCACAAGACTTAAAACATTTCCCAACCAGTTTGATAGCATCAAGCCTATAAAACAAGAATTTCTCTAGAAAAATTATGTTTTCTTTGTCTTTTTGTTGTTGTTGTTGTTATTGTTGCTGTTGTTGTTTATTTGCACTTCTGTTTAGCACTGGTTTTATCAATTGATTGCCTTCAAATTCACAAAATTTACCAGACAGTACTGGATGAGCTTCTCTAGTCCATTTGCTGGACACCAAAAAGAAGCGAGTAAAAGTATATCAAAATACCCATAGCAACTTTAGAAGTGCAGGTTTCCTTAGTCCAACTGCCTTTCAGGTGGTAGTAATTGTGAAACAAAAAAAGGTTTTGCTTGCTTTTAAAGCCCTGAGAATTATTAAGTCTTCAGCAGAGAAGCATTGGTGTTAAGTCAATACAGAAGTGAAAGAAAAGAGTAAGTTGACATTTGGTGGTTGCTTTTCTGAGGAAGGAAAAGGAGAACGACTATAGAAATCAGAGTTTCCAAGATAAATCCCCAGTGAAAATAAATTCTTTTTATGTAAAAAACCACCACAGACTTTCTGAAGTCAATCACACTGTTTCTGCTGGCTTCCCAAAATAAATCACCAGTGACGATTTCCAGCACAGGATGCATGGCATGCTTAAGAAATACAGTATTGGCAATACTATGTACTTTAGCATGGAGGAATATCTGCCCCATAATTGAAACATCATCAAATTTACACAAAACCAAAACCGCAATTTATATTTTCTTGTTTCTCAAAATAGGCAAAAGACAACTAAACAACCACAGTTACAAAACAACTACAGCTACATATATGCAAACTATTCCCTCAGGAATAACATTTACTCAAAATCATTACCTTACTAAGTATATTAAGAATTCTCAGTTACTAATTGCATCAAGATTTTCTTTTTTCTTTGCAAAAGCCAATCTGAGACAACAAATTAGAAGATTGGGCAACTGAGTTATCTATCGACTTTTCTCTGAAGTGACTTCACCAGCAAACCTTAGGCAATTGTAAGGAGAGATTTTAAAGAGATCAAAGAGATCAAGAATGGAAAAATTCTTGCTATAAATTTATTCTTTGCCAACTACTGGATGTTTGCAGTGATCTATTTCATTCTTTGTGCCAATGGTCTGCCCCCATTCAATGTTCTGAGACACACATAGACAGAAGATAAACAGGAATAAATGTTCTGCAGCCCAGATTTCAGTTCTACAGAATGAAGACAACTTCTTACAGAGCTGGAAAACAATGACAGTTCTTCAAGGACAGAACACCTAATTAGCAGATATTAAGATAGATCATTAATACTCTTCAGCTGACTCTAAATGAACTACTAACAGGACTATCTAATGAGGGAGGGATAAATTAAGTTAATATACATCAGGATTTTTCCTCAGTGCATCACATGTTACAAGCTCTAGACATAGATAGAAATCTGTATATTCTTCTAGGTCTCAAAGCCTACTGCAATAAAAGGATGCTTAAGATTTTTCCTCCTCCATTCACCTCACTCAGCTCTGGACCATGAAATAAAGTGACCTGGAAATAAATTATGAACATCTGAGCACTCAAAGGGCTTATGAACATCTGCACTGCAAATCCCTACACAAACCTGCATGTTATTTGTACTCTGCTCATATAGCTTCAGACTCAAGTGAGCCACAAGAGCTTAGCAGTGAAATCAGTACTAGTCAGTCTGCTCTTCATCAAGTCCAAGCCAGTAGAGTAAGAATTTTAAATATTATAAGCATCAAATCCCTGAAACTACAAGTGTTTCGCTAACCAAAGAAAAGTAATTATGCTGGTTGAAAGGAAGTAAACCTCATTTGCTACTCAAGGGGCCATAATATGCAGCATGAAGTACTGACAGAGGAATAGTTACTCTGACTGGAAAGGCTCTCAAAGATCAGTCAATCAGTTCAAGTTATCAGAAGTCTATAAATGGCCTAATAAAAGTAAGGATACAGCAGCCTCAGTCTACAGACTTATTTAGGCTAAACTGCTAGACAAGTTTAGTGCACAAGAAGCCATGGGTAGTGAGGTCGTTGGCTGAACACTAAGCATGTCTAAATAATTAAAGCCTGTTACTATCTGCAAAACTGGGGGCATGGGCAAGACACCAGCACTGCACGATGTACTTCCATAAGGTATCCCTGGAGTGATTCCTGGTTCATGTGCTAGAACTGAGAGCAGAGTAAGGCTTCATGTCTGTTCACCACCACACAATCAGGTGACCATTAGTCATGGCTAAATTTCAACTGGAAGCACATGGTTTTGTCTGCCACTACACAAATAAAGTCAGAGGAAGAACTAAGTATTCCTCATGTGCTGTCTTAAGGTGCAGAACAATACTGCCAAGCACCTACTCTTCAATCTCTTCCACAATACAATAACAAATTATTCACAGAACACACTGTATATTCTGTGGTATGCGATGTAACAGCTAGATCTTATTAACATAAAACAGTGAAAATTAATTACATTTTCATAGAAGAGACAAGAAAAAGCTTTGTGTTCTTGAAACAGAACAGTCTGACGCGCAGCTTTGAGGAGCCTGCCTCCTGCACTGCTCTGGATTGCTGCAGAAACCTGGCAATAATTACAACCACTGTGCCAGCTATGCCCAAGACAATTACTCTCAGGCCTAGAAATCACAAATAGAGACCAAAGCAAGAAGTAATGATAAATATTCTCTCATAAAAAATTGTTTCCAGTACCTGATTTTCTATGGCCTTTCTGTTTTTTGGATCACTAACAATTGAGAGCTGCAACTCTGCCATCTTTTTCATTTTGCCATCCATGTCAATCTTCTGGAAGAGACTCTTGGTCTGATTTTTCAGCAGCCTGACAGTGTCCTCTTTCCCAAGCTTCTTTGCAAAGAGGGAAGCACAGGCTGAATGTATGGCAGTAACCCAGTTTTCCAGATCCGTCTGACTTGTTGCCTGTGAAACCAATCAATGGTGAAACGTTATGAGCAGATAAGAGAAAAATAAAATAAAATCAACAGCTCTAGGGCATGAAGTGCTTGATGGGCTTACTGTTGACTTAGGCACTTTATCTTAACCAAGTGAAATAAGATTTTCTTTAGAACTGAGTAAATACAGGAAGTGTGAGATTTTCCTACACTCCATCATGACTTGTCTCCAAACTTCAGCTTCTGCTTCTTAGACCTGCAAGGTCTAAAAGCCCCAGAAGGACAAGAGCTACATAAGCTGTGGGAAAAATGTGACTTGCATCTTTCATCCCTTCAGACAATTAAAGTAAACCCTACCAGATATCAAAGACAAACCTCCTTCACTGCTGCAACAGCAGAGAGGACTGTATATGTAAGATTCTGAAGAGAGGTATTTGCTTTCTTGAAAAAGGCCAAGTTAGTGGAGAAGAAACATCGAGATAAAGAGAATGCAATCTGCCCAAAGTATTTCTGGAGATATGTACAAGTGTGCCTATGAATCAACATGCTTCTATGCAGGCAGTTCCACATAATACTGTTCTTTATTAGCATTTCCAGTGGTGCCCTTGAGCAGCCAAGGTATTCTGATTATTTTTAGCTCTCTTTCTTGAGTATCTTTCTCAAGCAAACTCTCTGTGGCCAGCAGATTCAGGGTTGAGTACACCATTCTGCAAGGATGGAATGCTAATAGATGTGAAAAAAAATGATAAAAATTTGATTTTTTAGAAGCTTGTGATCAACCAGGTAGCCAGACCTTTTTGCAGATTTGTGGTCCTTGTTCTTTTTGCTTCTGAACCATAGTTGACTGAGCCAACTGGTGTAATATGACCTGAAGTCATATCATGCATTTAATATTATAATAGTGTAATGCAACAGTGCAGTAGTGCTCCTATTTTTAAGTCAAAGGCATAAACATGATGTGTGTGTGCGTGTGTACATACAATCATATAGATACATGCGTAGACTCACAAACACATCCTAAAATGGAAACAACCACCAAGTTATGCATGCATCCTGTTACCTGAAATAGGTAGACATCTCCAAAAGAATTGCTGAGACAGAACACATTTTCTTTCTTGGGATGTTCTGGAACAGACTGAACTATACTGTCTTCTGCAAACAGGGCATATCGAGGCAAACTGTTCTGCTCCATTGAGTTCCTTCCATAGGTCTCATAAAACAGTAGAGTACAACCTTTTGCATTTCAGAGGGACAAAAAAAAAAATGAGGAGAAAGTAAATTATGGATTTCCCAACATTATATAATGTTTTTGTGAATTAAGACACCCGTCAGAGAAAGGGAACATCAGTTCCGCTCCTCTTCTGAAACAGATAAAAAAGGAAGATCTTCTATACAGAAAAACAGGAAAAGTTAATGATGAATTTGCCAATGAAAAGTTGAAACAGACATCTAATAGGGCCACAACAAACATTTATGGACTTAATAAATAAATCAGGACACCTCAATATGGAAGCATCCAAAGGTTAGGGTAGGATGGGGTTTGAGCAATCTGTTGTAGTGAAAGATGTCCCTGCCAGTGGTGGGGGAGCTGAACTAAAGGTCCCTTCTAACCCACAATATTCTATCAATAAACTCAGCCTATTAAAATGTTAAGGCATGTAGAAGAGATTAATTCCTGCTTAGTTAAATCAGCTTTTGTGTTTCTTTATTAAATTGAACCAACTTTCTCATAACAGCCACTTAAGAAATCTTTGTATTTGTTGAAAAGATTTGCAGAACCCTTTGTCTTCATACAACATGCTTAGTGAATAAACGTCTCAAATTTGAACCAGATTTCCTTGAATCTAGCTGAAAATTGGAGACTCAGACAATTCTGAATAATTTAAAACAGTTTAAAAGGGCTGAGTTTGAGCATGTTCAGTCTTGTAAATAGTGTAATATCTAAGGTATGAAACTTGCATCCAGAAAACAAACTTCATCCTTGATGATGACAATCCCAAGTATAACAAGTGGAATTACTTCTGGAGGAGAGTGGAGGAGACTTGATCCCAGCAGAGGACACTTGATCCTAGCCCACAGCAGTATGACTACAGTGCCATGTTGCCTTTGGCAGGGATGCTGGCTCAAGAAGGGCCTGTGCCCTCCATCCCTGACAGCCTTTCCTGCCTGCCTCCTTATAACCCACTGTCCTCCGAGGCGCACTGATTTGCCTGTTCAAGGGGTCATGGACTGAAGTGCACTTCTAAAATACCATTACAAAGGAAAACCCGTATCAGAGATTTCTGACCAAATCATCTGTTGACTGAAAAGTTTTTAGAGTAAGGAATCTAATACCTCTAGTACATAATATAGAAATCTAATACCTAATATAGAAATACCTCTATACTACATAACTGCACCTTTTTCTGGTTATGTCCAAAGTGACTGGCAGAATATTTTGGGTAAGAACAAATCCTACAGAGTTGGTCCTATCTATTCCACTGGGCAGCCCTCACTTTATCTTCTTTATGCCACTGAAACACTTGGAGATCTCTGCAGCTGGAAAAAAGGACATGGTTTGTAACACTCTGCGTATCAGAAATGTCATTTGAACATAACAGAGCATACTAAACCAACAAAACCAAATCTTCTCTTGTATTCAGCAGCAGCATCAACATACAACACTTCTACTTCTGCATTTTAGGAAAGTGCAAAAGTTAAAAGCTTTTAAGATTTACTTTAAAATATTTCCATATTCCCATATTTCCCCTATTTGCTCTAACTGAAGATAAGTCATATTTTATCCTGAGAGTTTATATGTACACAAATAAAAATTTTTGAAGGGCATGTATGTATGCTTGGATGTATGGCACCCCAGGTATATCTTTAGGTCAAGTCCAGTGATCCCTGGAAGCAGCTAGTTTCATAAGCTCTGTCAGACCCACAGGGACTGATTATTGTCCAAATATTTTAATTAAAACTTGAGCTGAAGGGAGAGAGCAACAGGAAAGCAATTTCCCTCGTTAAAGGAAACCAATTGGACAGGACAGATGGAAACGAGAGTTCCTTTTGGTAGACAGTTACTATTCATGCTCAGGTCTTGGTGGCCCTGAAAGTGGAGCAGAGGCCTCAGGACATGTATACTTTTAAGTCTGGCAGGTAACTAGATGGTTATAAGCCTTCTGCATATTTATAATTAAACACATCTCAACAGAGTGCAAATAAACATACTGTTCTCCATTTACATATTTAGAGTCATGCTTTAAAATATCTTGGCTATTTAAACTTCAAGAACATATTAAATACTGATTCATTCAAAAACCTGTATAAAGAGAACCAAAGCAAGTACCTTGATCGTGATACAGCAATTATGAAAACAGAAATATGCCTCGATATCCAGACAGGCAAGTTTATTTTGGAATCAGAAGTGTCCACAGGACAATAAAGGTAAGAGATCAAGGAAATTAGGAATGTATATTTAAAACAGCAAGCAAAGTGCAAAAGACTCTGTACCATGAATGCAGCCAGATCAACCACTGAAGTAAAAAGCATTGTATCTAACAGTTATAATGTTAGAAGTTAATATAGCTTTTTACAAAGAACTTTATTGTTCCTTTTTTTTGCAGCTGTAGAAATTCAGGTTGTAAGAAGAGACACAATTTGTTCAAGGTCACCAATAAGCCAATTTTATAGCCAAAAAAATGAACATGAAGCACCTAAATTGCTTGCCAGAGCTTCATTATCCCAGAAATGCACAAACTACTAGTATATAACATATTTCAGTTTAGAGTTTTGATAGAATTGTTTAGAAACTGAATTTTAGAAGAGGCAGATTAAACTATATTCATACTCCATAACACAAACATACACAATAAGAGGGTGGAATTCAGGTACTGTTTTTCCCTTTGTATACACTGCTTGTAAGTATGAATCATACTATCTGATGATCAGGGCAAGTGATTTAAACTGCTAAGCCTGCCTACATTTTGATCCCTTGATAACAAGTCTCTGAATTTTTAGGCAGAATTGCCTCATTCTAGGGAGTTTGCTTCTTTTCAATCAGCACTATGAAGCACATTACCAGAACTTGCTGTTTGCTGCTCATTTTTCTTCAGGTCTATACCCATGCACAATTTTAAAAAGGGCAACCTGTGGTAAAATTATTTTCTCTCCTCTAGTCCCAGATATGATAGGAAATGATCAAGCTTGATCATTTCCTTACTCATTAACTTAGTATTATATTTACTGAAAGACAAATCCTTTGGATGCAATTCAAAATTTAAAAAAGACATATTAACTCACCCATTAAATTTCCCTTCCTCCCCACAATAAATATTATTTTCCTTCTCACACTTCCTGACACCTGTACACTTCTCACAGCACCCTCTGAGCCACAAATGGAGCACAACAATCACACCTGCAGCAGTCCCCTTGAGTGGATTCCCCTCCCATGGGGCAGTTTTCACAACAGGAGCAGCTGCATTAGATGGGAAGCTGGACATGCTGAAAGCCAGAAGGGGTTGGTATTGCTGGGAGTGGGGAATGTGAAAGACCACCCAGGGAAAGGAGGGAGATCTTCAAGTCCTGGGAATGGTTGCCTTGGGTACCACAGGGCTTTCCCTGCTGCTGCTTCAGCTTCCCCTGCTCTGAACCACACACACTTCTCTGTGTAAATGCTCTGTCACTGGGAGTTCACCTCTTCATTATTCTGCCACCTAAAGTGCTAGAAATGAACTAAACATTTTTACAATAAACTACCCCATCTTTCAGCAAATTTGACAGCAGAACCTAAAGAACTGTGTGTCTCTAACAAGGAATTGGGCACCAGTGACTTCTCCTGACCCTTGAATTTTGTTTCAATTTCGTCTTTGACCTCCAAACATCCAAAAGCATTTTCTAACTCCCTGATCTGATGTGAACACACAAATTAGGAAGTCAGACAAAATAATTCCCACTTTAGTATGAAACACAAGGCTGCACACGCAATCCCAAAGACACTGAGCAGCACCTCAGTTCAGTGGGCTGCCTAGGCACATGGTCCACTTTAGGTGGTGGGTAGACCATGCAAAGTTGTAGTGGGTAGACCCTGCAAAGTTAGGTGTGATTTTCTGATCCCCCTAAATCTGCTAACAGAAGCCAGCATGCATTAAATGCTGCAGTGACACAACAGAAAGAACTGCTGCTGCCAAGATAAGGCTCAACGTGGTGGTTTTACCTTTGAGTGTCACCCAGTATTGTTTCCACTTCCGTCGTGTGACCAGCTCCAGCTTCTTCTCCTTCTGCAGGGTCACCAGGGGTTTGAAGAACAGCCACCCTGCCTTGCGCACCACTCCTTGCTCTTTCTCATACAGCAAATCCAGCTGCTCCAAGGAGCTAAGGGACTCGCCACTGGAGTCTTCTGTTTCCGATGAGGTCTCTGTATTCTCCAAGTTCATCCTGCTCATCTCCAGCTCTCGCATGAAGTTCTCATAAATGTTCTGCCTCAAGGCATCACTGCTGACAGCATTGGTGGACTCACTTCTCTGGGACAGGGCATGGCTGGAGCCAGGAGACCACAGTAAACTGGAGAGCTGTGATGGTGCCAGTGTGTCCGTAGCGAAGTTGTCCATTCTGCTGTCAAAGTACTCACTCCCATCTTTACATTTTGGCTCCTGTGCATAAAGGGAATTTATCTGTGATCAGTCACCAGAGCTACAATCAAAAGACACACCTCATTTGTCAATTAGATTTGTTTCATGTTTAGCCACTTCCAGTTCCTTCATCTTTTCACCATTACATCACAGCCTTTGTCTCAGCCACTGACACCACCACTGTTACCATTCAGTTTTTCCAGCAGAACTCCATTAAACCCTATCCACTAACCTGAGCACTTTGGTAATTCCAGCATGCTTTGAGTAATCTCAAATTTCACTAGAAACTACTGTCTGAAACCTGAGGTACGCCAGGAGACAACTACATCCTCCATCTGGAATACAGGCACCATGTTTTGCATCTGTCTGAATACAAGCAGGAACAGTGTCACAACAGGGTTTTTTATTATTGTAGGGTTTTCGATACTTTGGTGCTATCACATTGGTGCAAGGTGGCTAGGTTTAGCTTCAACACAGCAAGGCTGATTTTAATCTCCACTTTCTATTTGTCATACAAATGGTGCTTAACCAACAAAAAAAAAGGTCAAAAGAGAATATTTTAAGCTTGTTAGAATTGATCAATTGACCAAAATCTAATCTAAAACAATATGTGATTTAAAAAAAGAAAGACACGCTTGCTGACTGGCTTAAATCCAATCTCCAGGCTGCAGAGCTCTGTATTTTCTGAGTTTCTGGGAACACCCTGAGAGTTTGATCATCCCATCAAGCACTGACAGGCCTTTCTCCTAATTGCACTGTGCAACTTCATCCTTTGGATTGAGAGGGCTGGCTAATTTTATTTGAAATAATCAGGCCTGATGGTATGACTTCAACTTTGACTTTGATATGGATGCTAGAGTAGGCCCATTTCTTGCCACTGCTTGTCAACATAGGACTTTGTTGGCAGTTTGGACCTTTTCTCTTTGAAGCCTTTCCAAGTAATATGCTGTCTGATCCCAACTCTCCCAGGCTCCAGGGATGGACAGGGATTTTCCTATTACCCAAAACAGAGCTCCTTGGAGTAACTTCACTGTTGAGAACGACACCATCCATCCTAAGAAGCCATTTATTGTCTTACGAACTCAAGTGTTGCCAATGCTATTTAAAAGCAACCAAGGTTTAAGAACCTAAAACACAAAAGACATGTTGCCTTTTGCAGTAAAAGTGCGAGGGAAGAAAAAGGAAGATATTGCAATAAACGATTTGAGAAGTGAAGCCATTACCCTCGGTAATAATAAAGCCATTATACTTTCAAGTTTAGACTGCCTCTCTAAAAGCATTTATTTTCTCACAGACTACTGTACTAAGAACAAAGTAAATAAACATTGTTCTCCTGGGAGCTGTTCTCCCCAGCAGCTTTGAAAACAGCTACTTTTTTGTTTCTTTGCTTCTTACTTGATGCTGTTCAAAACTGCAGCAGAAAAGCTGTGCTGTGTTTTGATAGCATCAGGACCTCCGGTGTGCGGCCAAGACTGGGATTGTACAACCTCCCAGGGGATGCCAGACAAACCACTTTTCCAGCAGCAGGACACTGCTGCCCGTGGCCTCACAAAAGCCAGCTTCACCTGAAACCCACGTTCCCTTATAGTACATTGAACTTCAAGTCTGGCTTTTCAGACCACTGTCTGGTGATCCAGTTCTCATGGTAAAGCAGCACCTTTCTCAAATCTTGTTGCAGAGTGTTAATCAGTGTTGCCAAGAGTAACTCCCTAAACATCAACAGTTTAACTGATTTTTATTTGGTAAAGGGAGGAAGATTGGCACATGGGGTGGCAAACCAGGATAAAATCCTGCATGTAATGCATTTATGCCACAAAGCAACTGTAGAACATGGATTGTGCAAGTGTGCTGGCGATCTGTATTTCAGGGGGAAACTGAAAGCTTTCTCCACCCTTGTTTTAATTACTGCCACTGTACTTGTGTGCCAAAATACAGCATTTTAATTGTTTGACTATTCTCCAGGAACTGTTAGTGTCCCCTGGAAAACATTAGTATACAGTTTATTAGGAATATGTACTTCTTTCAGTCCCAAAGCACTAGTAAGAGACACAACACAAGGCAAATACATAGAAGGAGGTCTGTTGTGAAAACCCACCACTGGAACAACAAATGTTAAGGAAAAGGGTGGGGTGCAACCTGCTAATGACCAGCCACTAACCAAATCCTGTGTTTTCTTCTCACACACAGAAAAGGTAGGAATGAGGAAGAAGCGGAGTAGAGAAAATGAATAAAGAATCCAAAATGAATATATACACTTCACCAGGACACCATAATTTATATTTTTCTTTTCTTAAAGAACTGAATTGGCAGAGTCTGGCAGTCTCTGTTGGTCCTTGAGAAAGCTGTCATTGTAGCAATATCTGTCACTATTGAAAAGGTTTGACCTAAGTTGCTGCTCCAGGTGTTTTCCCTGCCAGGCAACTTTCTGCTGGTTTTTGCTCTGTTGAATCTAGTGATGATAGATCTCTGTTTCTGCTCAGTCACATTCAGGGAGATCTCTCAATGCTGGAGATATACTCTGGAATAGCTAAAGATAAGGCAAAAGATAAAGTGGCTAAGATACCAATTAGACAAAGTGACACACGTAATAATTAGCTGTAAAGAACAGCACAGGAAAAATGCAGCCTGCTACATTCATTAGGACCTATGCTAAAAGAAGAATCTAATACCAGTTTTCAAGTCAAATAAAGAGGTTCACTCAACGTACTTTTCTTTTAAATTCTCTTTACAGCCCACATCAGGGCTCTGGCTTATAAAGTCATAAAATTTCAGATATGATTCCTGAAGTGAGGCTATTTTACTTAATTCAAGAGCCTTTCTTCAGTAGCTGTTTCTGGTGGATGGATTTTCATCTTACACAGAAATTGCTAATGTTCTCCATGTTAAAGAGCTGCACAGAGTTTACATATAGCCATATCTTTAGCCATATCTGGCTGTGCAGCAAGTCTGTCTAAATTCTGTCCACAGGTCTCACATACATCACACACACCTTTCAGCTCACACACATTAAATTGCGACTCAGCATCACCCCGATGCCATTTCAGCACAGATTAAACTGAATTAAGATGTGTGCTGCAGTACAGTACCAGTGACATACTGAGGGAACACTTTAGGACACCCTCATGCAAGGAAACTGAGGTCTTGGAAAAGATTATTGCAAGTCTTGATGCAAGATCATTATTAGAAAGGTAAATTCAATTCCAGAATACATCAGATCAAGCAGACATAGGAAACATCCAAGTAACTGGACAGGGAATAACCAAGGACTCCTCTGGAATATCCCATATGCAAATCTGTTTGTGGATGATTTAAAACAGATGAGGAGGAAGGGTGCCAGAATGAAAAGGAAATAGATTTCCAATCTTAACACAGGAGACCAAGGAGAGTCTGTATAGCCCCACAAATGCAGGCCAAGAAAAGACACCACTTCTCCCTTTAAATAAATCGTAACAGATTTAAAAATAGGAAAGAATAACTAATGTAGAAGGCAATACTGACATCAGAAAAAACTGTCTGAAACTACATTTACTCTGCCGATTAGCAAGCATTGAATAAGACGGTCTGGAAAGAGCCTTCAAGATGGAGAAAATTCTAACTGTGTTTAAGCTGCAATTTGTTCACAAAGGGGATTAAACTCCACTGCCTTTCTAGTGTCAGGGGTCTGGCCTCCTATCTCAAGCCTGTGCCTCCTAGGTCTGTGCTCCCATGAAGCACAGACTTGCCTGGTTTGTTTCCACTGGGGCAGCCGGAGGGACTACCCAGCCACCACGGGCACTTAGGCCCACTTACAGGGAAATATTCCAGCTTTCACCTACGTTCAGCCCAAGTGACTCACAGCCAGTTATTACTAATGAACGGAGGAAGGGACGCGTTGTTCAGAGCAAAGCACAGATGCTGCCATCAACAAGATGAAGTCGCACAAACAGGGACTAACCACGTGACAGATCTGAACCATGCACGACACTTCTGTCTTTTTAAGCTAAAGGACCTGTTAAGAATATAAGCACTACCAAACTACAACACAGCAACCTCCAGAAGAGATGGCAGGTTACCCAAAGTGTGAAAGATGGAAATGAACCAATAAAGCCACAGAAGGAACTACAAAACTACAAAGCATTCACTACCTCCCTCTTACCCTTCCTGTCGCTGGATACTTGTCTGATTAAAATCAGTGACTAACCATTTCCTATGCCTTTTTCTAAGAAACCACAAGTTTTGGAGTTAGGGCTGTTTTCCTTCTACCAGAATCTGATTCAAGCTTGATGCAATCTCGCCAGCCAAATTTCCTTGCCGCGTGTGAAGTCAGTTCACTGCACAGTGAATTCAAAATAGCTATGAATTGCGCACCACAAATGCCATTCTGAAAATGTCATAGCTAAGTAAAACATACTAAAGGTCTGGGATGCAGAAATCATATGCAAAGCCTGGCAGTAAAATCCAGAGCAGCTACAGATGTTGAAATCAGTGAAGAATCCTGGAACACAACACTGAGGCTCCTCAGTGATTCCAGGTTTTTTTGCCCTCTCTTTCACAGCTGAGTAAGAAGGTGAAAAGACAGCATCTGATAAAGTACATGAGCACCAACTCACAAAATAAGTGATGCAAATAAACAGCTTTCATTTTCATTTCCCAGTTCTGTAGCCCCCAATCAGGACACACACCAGCAAACTTTACGCTGAACTCATTTCTGAGCCTAAGGGTCTGTCAGAGTTTTACACTGCAATGACAGATGCACATGGTTAAGCACAAGACCTGTCTGAATTTCCAGCACAGGAGACAGGAAACTTCTGAAGTGGCCAGCACATCAATGTTGCTGAAAGGGAGCATCCTTCATTTAGGGAAGCACAGTGACTGTTCCTGTATGAAAAACACCAGGGAAGATTCAGGGAAAAAAAAAGGAAGGAAAAAAACAAAAAACCCAAACTAAATCCAAAAACGGTCTCATCTCAGCTCACTATGTGTGTGAGCATACTCACACACAGAGACCAGGCACAATCTGGTATTTAAAGAGCCAATTCTTGGGCCTGCAGCTAGAGATGAGAATTTCATTCCTGACCACAGGCATCCTAAATTCCTATTAATGGGATTAGTCTTAAATTCTTCTAAAGAAACATCCTTTCCCTCCCTCTTGCTCTCCCCTTCCCTCTCCTACTGCACACTACCATCTCCCAGCGAGCCAGATGGCAACTCAAGTTTTTCCATCTGGTGAACCAAGCTGACACATAGGAAGGAGGAGGTTGTTCCACGTAATGCCTTCAGAGGATGTGGAGGCAGAACAAGCACCTCTGGTCAATAAGGCTGCTTGCCTTGCTAGAAATGGACCAACAAGCAAAAAGTGAGTGGTGAAGCCAGTAAAACAGACAGGGAACATTTGAAAACATGGATACAATGTCATCCTTCTACTGCTCCTTCCACACTCTTCAGATAATGTATGCTAATCTATAGCACATATATAGAGAAAAATTGAAAAAAAAATTTCAATAATTGTTATTTTTGAAATAAAAAGAATGTTTAAACCCCAAGTCACTTTTTAAGTAATGCAACAATTTCAAAAGCAATTCACAGAGATATTAGGCTGCAAAGACTAGAGTTACCCTGGAAGGTGACAAAATAGGAAAACAGGAAGGGAAAATTTGCACAAAATAATGTATATCCTTTTTTGCAATACTTCTCAAAATTCCACAAATTACTAAATGAGATAAGCAAGTAATTAACCTGCAAAAAATACAAATATCATGCAATAACTATGCTTATAAGAGGAATATAAAAACCAACTTTCACGCACTTAGGCTGGTTTGTACATACCTGCAGCTTCCTTTTCTTCCTTGAAAGACTTCCCGTCCAGTCACTGATGCGCCGCATTCGGTTCTTTATTGTATCCTTCTTGGATGCATCCTCACCGAGGGGCTTAGACTTTCTGCACGGGAGGGTGTAGGAGGTGTAATGTGCAGGACTTCCCTGCTCTACCCTGGAGGGAACATCAATGTCTGAGGCAAACGAGACACGGTTGCTTAGGCTACCAGGAGTGTCAATATACTCATCACTCAGCCTGATTCCAGGTGGAGGAGTGCTTTCCAAATTTGTATCCTTATAGAGATCTCGGAGTGAGGAAAGAGATGAACTTTGGTTGAAGGACTTCTTGTTGTCGCCTGCTGGGAAACTGGCATGAATGCTTGTATCTGGAGTGCTCCTGGTCAAATATGAACCGTCCAGCTCATTGATATCCCCAGCATTTCCCCAGAGAGAGTCATACCATGAAGACTCAGAGCTGAGGGAGCTCCCTTTACTAGACCGAAGCCTTGAATCCGTAGGGGACAGACGATGGCTTGAAGAACAGTCTGCACTGGAGTTCCTCCTGACATCAAGCAGGTTATTTGGCTTAGATTCCAAGGCAGGGGAATACCTCAGCAACTGCACTGGCCCACTGGACTCCTCAGTTGGTACCTTGCTGTTGCTGCTGTTGTGGAACTCGACCCTCAAGCAACCGTCCAGCTTCCCCAGAGTTTTAATGAGAACTTTAGGACTCCTCCTGTCCTCTGATGGGGAGGTTGATCCAAGACTCTCATTCTTTCCATAGCAATTTAAAATGTGGCCATTGCACTCTCGAGAGGCAGCATGATTACTTCCAGCTTGGAGGCCAATATAGTGGAAACCATTCTCCGGCAAAAACATCATGTTATTCCCTGGGCAGTAGTCCCCTGAGGCATTTGTCCTGTGTTTGGAATGGACATTGCTTTTGGAGACCTTCATCACAGTGTCACCAAGTCTAGAGGAATAAGGCTGACTACTCTTGAAGTGTGAAAGGCAGCTTCTGGCAAGGGACCTTGATTTGTAGTTTGAGCCGCTGCTGGTATGTCCCCATCCATGCATAGAGCAAGACTTTTCATCTTTAGCATGAATGCTGCGAATTTTCAGAGAGCAAGGCTTTTGCTTGGCACCAGCTGTAGTAGCAGCATGATTTTTTGATCCCTGAAGACTGTATTGGCTTTCTGAATTCCCCATTTTCCACTAAATTAAGAAGAGTTTCATTAGAAACAATGGCTAAAAGATAGAGCAAAAAGTAACGGGCCATTTTTACCCTCTACACAGGAAAACGCCTATTTAAAAAATGATATGACACAATTGTTTCAAAAAAACCCATTAAAGAGCCATGTACAACATTAAATTCATAACTGAACTTATTCTAGGGGCAAGCTAGGAAAGCCTATTTTCTCTGTGGTTCATTACCCCTCTATTATAAAGCTGGAATCTTACTCCATTGAAATCATGTCAACACCTTCCTCCACCCACACCCTTGGCAACATCCTTTTCTTATAACTTACAAAATCTCTGGCTCCCAAGAACAATGGCATAATGAAAGGGAGACAGCAAGATAATCATAACTTAGATGTAAAGTGAACTGTACTTTCAGAGAAATCCCTTCTGCCAGCAGACAAGCCCACTGCAGTTTCAGCTTGACTGATTTCTGTGCAACCAAGTGTTGCCTCAATAAAATGTTCAGTAAACCCCAGCTATGTGTTTAAATGAAGCTAGTCTAGGAGAAAAGAAAAAAACAAACAAAAAAAAAAAAAAAAAAAAAACATGCCAAAAATCAGACAAAAAATAACTTGGTTAGCAAACAGCCTCATCTTCCACTACAGCACAAAACTGCATTATGTTCATTCAGCACAGCACAGTTCGATAGTTTGCTTGGTGAAATGCTCTCCAGTTTTTCAGTGTCTGCAGCGAACAGCACACACTGGAGCAGTTACATTGCCCCACTGAGGTGACTGAAGATTTCAAACCTACATAAAGTGCACCCTAAAGTAAAAAAAGACAGTTCTGTTCTTTTTGTAACTCAGAATGAATCTCCAGTGTTTGTAATGTACAGAAACAACACCAAAATGCTTTTTCCATCGGTGCTACACTTCTTCACACATAGGATCTCGGACTATCACCCGGAGGAGGATTCACTGCTGCCTCATTAAAAAATTGTCAAAATAAGCCACTGTGAAAGCATAATCTTATCTCCTAGAGTTTCTATGGTTTAACATCTCTACTTCAAGCCCTTAGCACTTTTAGATAAAAAGTATAGTATAAAAGAAAGAGCAAACCTGTAGGAGCACTCTCAAACACAGGCACAGTTAGCAGTCAGTATGCTCTGCATTGTCCTCGTGGCCAGCCACTATGCTTGCCAAAACCAGAATGGAGTTGCACACAGCTTTCCTAGAAAACACCATAAAGACAAAAAAGGCTTTTCAGTCAAATACAACTTACACTTTACTCCAACCGTAAATAAAATGAATAAAAAAGAAAAAAAAAACAAAAGTTACAAATGAAGAGAAGTTCGATGAAGGGGATTCCTGGAATTTAGACATATATTTTTATAAGCATACTTTAACAATTGACATTGAATTAGTAGACATAAGTCACTGAGTAAAGGTTTTATTTTCTCTCCTCCTTGTTTGTCTTTCTCTCCTCTCACTGACGAGTCAGGGCAAACTTTCATCCCTCTCCAGTTTTCCTTTTTGAAAATTGAAAACCAATTACAGTTCACAGTATTGTGCAGTGGTCCTTTACAATGTGGACCAGACTGATCAGAGCAATGTCCCACCTCATCTGTTTATCTTTCCCCATGACTGGATTCTAACCATGACTTTTGAAGAGCAAGGCCACCATGAAATTCACTGCAGCAGCCACCCAGTAACCTCCCTCTTTAGGTTTGTTCTGATTTTAAGTTAATCTGCCAGTAAAACAAGAAAAAGGCTGCACCAAGCATTGCACAGACCCAGAGGTAACAAGACCCAAGCTCTTCCTAATCCTCTGAAAGTACTGGCTCTTCACTTAGCACACAAAGACTACAACTCAAAGCAAAAGGACCAAATCTGGATCTCATAGAACATACCAGCAGCTTAGGGATTGAAACGTTCCATAGAGAAGAAGTAGTACAAGATGTTAGGCTAAGTTTTGGAACACGCAGTTAAGTTACAAACCATTCTTAACACACCACCACCAAAATTTTTCCTTTCTGCCTAAATTCCATGGCTACTGTTCGTAATTTTCAATTGAATAGCTACTTGATTTGAACATGCTGGGTTTTGCTCTCGTTGACTCTTTTTGTGGCTATTTACTGTATAAGAACCTTGAAAGAGTTTAAATTAATTCATTGGTATGTAGCTAACCTTACCAAAAACAAAGGTAAATGTTGCCAACTAGAACTAAAAACAGTCTTAACAGCAAGCCTAGAAAAATGTTAGCAAATAAATGACTTAGAAGAGACAGATCATGACAAAGATGCTCCAGACCTATAAAATGCCTGTTATCACAAAGATATCACAAAGATAAAACAGATAAGCCACAGAAATTCCATCTTACACTCAAAAAAGAAAAAATATGTAATTTTCTTACTCTCTCTAACAATTTGGAAGTTTGCTATTTATGATACCCTTGCCTGTGCAGGTTCGATTTGCCTATGCTAAGTGCACTCCTCTATGTGAACAGGTTTTGAAGTGTCATATGCAACTTGGATTGAACAAAAAGACTATTGATTCAAGGTTAGCAGAAGACAACACACAAACTTCCTAAGTTCCAAGCTCCTGAACAAATTGCCAACACCCAGCAGTATTGTATTCCTATATCCAAGAGGCACAGACCACAAACAAGCAATGAGTTCACATTCAGAATTCCTCATCTGGGAGCAGAAAGTACATTCAACAAGAGACCTTTGAGGGGCTTATATCTATTCATAAGGAAACACTGAACTCAATTTGTCTAAAGAAACAGGCAAAAAGACCATCTGGTCTCCATAGTGATTGTGCAATGGTTGGGTAATCCTTTTAACAGAGTAGGTAGTGAGCAAGCTGCTGTCATGAACCTCAAAAGACAGACCTTCATTTTGTCAAGGCTCAAGCCGTGGCTACCAGGGTCCATTGTACATGTCTCCAATACACAGGCCACACAATGGGTGAGAGAATAAATTTATCTCAGGGTACAATGTCTACAAAACAGTGTCTCAGTCTGTGCAGGAACCAGTCTGCACTACAGCAGAACAGTCAATAAATTCCATAGAAATAGCCCCAAGGGATTTTTCTCAGCATCCCAGCCATTCAGAAAGCTCAACGGTAGGCTCAACATCCACACACATTGTGATAACCCATCAGGACATCTCTGAGGCTGCACAAAGATCAATGCCCTGGAAATCAGCTGTTATACCTTTGTCTTCTTGCCTCTCACTTTTGTGAAGCAATTTTATTTATTACTTCCAGTTAGTGGAGGAAGAGCAGAGCAAGTCAGCTTATACCCAAAGGCTGCATGCTACAAGGGCAAGGTGGTGGTCATGGACAAACTCTGGCTGTGCTCACTCCAAACACTCAAGTGTTTTACACTATTTGATCTGTGGAAGCCCTGGAAATTACAGTGCACTGGACAGAGCTCAGCTTTAGCTGTATTTCTCACAGCTATCCCCTGCTGCAGAAGACATGCTTTTCTCACTTCCTATGCAGAGGGATGAATACTTCTTGTGAGCAAAACCAGTTTCTCTGAATATTTTCAGCAATTATAATCAGCATAATTAGAAAGCAGCTCACCGTGCCTGAAGATGACTATTAAGAGTTTATTTGCTTTCAATTATAACCACATTCCCTAAAAAAGAAGTTTTCAATCTTCATCCTGGTTCCCCTTGACACATTCAAAAAAACCCAGCTATGCAAACATACTAATCCGGGAAGCCCACCATCCCCACCACACCCAAACATTAACACCAACCGTAACCCTAGAGCTAAAAATGTATTTCCCCACCTTGGGGCTTCTCCACATAAAGCTCTCCTAGACTTTTTTCACTTCACAACACAAACACACAAGCTCAGGAGCTGTTTTGGAGTAGTGCCTGCCACCTCTATTCCCTCATTATTACCACCACAGCTGGACTACTTTATGAATGCTAGAGGAGAAAACTACTTTCTTTAAGGGAAACACAAGTACAAGTAATGCTCAGCAATTGCAGGGGTGCTTTCCTCTCCAGTCTTAATCTCTCAAAGGTTTCCAAACTTGACTCACTAACCATATTTCAAGCAAAACTGAATCATAATAATAATAATATCCCAGTACTAGGTTTGCTTATGAGATATAACAAGGAATTATTGTGTTATGAATTGGTGGGAGATCTGAGTCAAGGGAGACAGGCTCCTGCACTGTTCTCATCTGCTATAGCAGGGACACATACCAAAGATGATTTTGTCAGCCATCTGCTTCCCATACAGTCACACTAACTGGGCTGAGACTCTCTAAAACTACAGGTCAGAAAATGGCAAGCTTCCAGATGGGAAGCCGTCAATAGGCTGAATGCTCCAGCACCACAGTCAGCATTGGACAGTGGCTATAAAAAGGCACGAGGCTGTGGGAGCACCTTCCCAGGGAGGCTCAGCAGATTTGCTTTACTGGGACTGTCTCAGTCCCACCACCTCGGATGTTGAAAGAGCTCAACTGAAGTCAACCCTAGCAATGTTAAACTTTAGTCTGGATCACAAAGTTAACCCTCATGAGACAAACACATGTACCAAAGCTAAGTCTCTGATGTATTTTGATGCCTTTATTCCTCTGGGTGGCTGGTGAAAACAAATCTTCACTGGCAGATAAAAAATAAGTGGTCTACAAACCACTTACCCCTGCTGAAGCTTCCTCAAAAATCTACTGAAGAGTTACAGGGAAGTTGAGTCTCACTTTACTAAACATATCATCTGTGCCAGAGTGGCAAAAACACTAAAAACAAAACAAAACAAAACAAAACAAAACAAAACAAATAAAATAAAATAAAATAAAATAGTGTGGATGAGTTAGCAGATGAGGCTAACATTGTGCCATCAAATTGGCACCACCGAATGAGGGCTCATTTACAAATGCAGGAACTCATGAGTCTTCAGTGTCACCAAGAATAAAATTCTTCATGCACAGCAGAAGAGCTTAAATTTAAAATCTCCTATCATTAAGAAGTAAAAAGCATTTGAAAGGAAAGCTAGATTAAGAGCTAAGAAACAGGTAAGACCTAGAGCTAGCTGTCTCATCCCTATAAAATAAGATCCTACATAGAATCATAGAATCCTTGAGTTTGGAAACAGTCTCTTAAGATCATCTTAACCCAGCACTGCCAAGTTCACCATTTATCCACAGTGTCACATCCACATGTGTTTTGAACCCTTCCAGGGATGGTGATTCCACCATTCCCGGGGCAGCCTATTCCAATGCCTGACCACTCTTTCATGTGAAGATTTATTATTTTTTCTAATATCTAATATAAAGCTGCACCTGGCACAACTTGAGGCCATTTCCTTCGGTCCTGTCACTTGTTACCTGGGAGACAAGAGCAACCTCCATCTTCTCAGTTCTTCACAATGACACAGCAGAACACAGTTTTAACCTTTTAAGAAAATCTTTCCTTGAGGAAATAAATAAATAAATAGATAAACTAACCAAGTATTTTATTTTTACTTATAGCTTAAGCAACAAACACATACCACAAACTCATCAGACTTTCTTCACTAACAGGAGGATTGTTACCTGCACCACTGCAGTTCCTTTCAAGACAGGTTAAGACCAGTCCTGGAACACCTGCTACTGGGCAGTCCCTCACAGCCACCTAACTATGAGCATCTGCCAAAGAAAGGCAGAGCTCCAACTCACTCTGCAGTGATAAAAAGACTTATACAAAGGGCCTTTGAGGCAAAGTATATCCCACCAACTACTCCCTAGTGCTGAAGCAAGAAGAGTCATGTGCTTTCTACTGTGTTTAAAGCCCTCATTTCTACAAGGGCAGGTGAGGGCTCCCAGCCACAGAGTGGGGCCAGTGTGGTCACCTCTGGACTGTGCACATGGAGCAGGGAGACACAGAGAGGAGAAAAGGCAGCAGCAGGGCCCTCACACAGGCAGCTGCCCTCAGTGCACAGCTCCTAAGTGCACCCAGGAGACTGTCACCAGAACTAGTGCAGCTGGGATAATGCAGAATGTGAAACTATTTCAGAACAATAAAAACTAAACAGAAAGTCCCCTGATTTATAAGAAATTACCAATTTGTTTTCTTTTAACAGAGGACCAAGTTAGAAATGATGCAGGGTTTGATGTACAGGAGTTGCACTGGTGGTATTTTACATCAGGAAAAGCTTTTTGTGTTATTTTTTGTTAGAATTGCCTGAGCAAATCCTGTATTTCCTTTCAAACAACTTTTACATCCTCTTTCACCTAACAGTTAAAACACTGTCCATTTTAAATGGCTTACAAAGTCTTTGAGATTGTATATAACTAACTTAATGTCTCCGTAAGTTTTCCAAAGAATCACTGGGCTTTGTGAATTCTTACAGGGATACAGAATTACAGGTTTGAAGCTTTAATTAACTTTTAATCTACTTTGGTTTTTAATAGGAAAGTAATACAAAATGCTAGAATGTGAACCTGCCCTCCCCTTCCTGCATGGCTGTGTATGGACGGATATGTGAAATTAATGAGGAGGGCAGGTTAGCACAACACTCTAGCTGGATTAAATCTGGACTTTCTTACTGGAAACAATTTACTGTATTTTTTCAAACTACACATTCTGGTCACATGCTTCCACAAATCAGAAGCAGATTTCTTATTCCTGCAATCTCAATCACATTCCTATTATAAAAATATACCATAATAATTATGCCACAGTACTCTTGGCAGGATACTTTGCATTATATACCACTGTATTCAAAGAATGAATAACTAAAACACCACAAGCATGCCTGTATTAAAAAAAAAAAAAAAAATAGGACTATTTTGCCTTAAAAACTCAATTTTAAGTCAGAATTCCTCACTCACTCATTTGTCTATGTAGAGTTCTAGTCTTCTATATTAAGAACTGTTTGGTAGCTTACACATCAAATTAAAGTCAATTATTTTTCTCACTAAACGTAAGTAGCCTTTATGAGCCCAGACACTTCTTTTCATGTTGTGAATCATACCTACATTACAGATGGACTTCTAATTTCACAGTTTGAGCAAGAAAAGAACACTCTCTTTTTCTGGTTTCTTCTCTTAAAATAACATTAATTCCAATAAAATAACATTAATTCAAATAGATCTACAGTGCTTCACATCTATATCACATCAGAGTTAAACATCCCGTACCTGGGACATGATCCCTTCTTTTGCTCAACCCATCACTCTAGGTCCAAGACTCTGGCAGCTTTATTCAATTAAGCTTTATAGCTTTCAAGTTAGTGCAATATGGAAGGCTGAATCAAGCCTGAAGATTCCTATCATATTACACCAGTGCTGATACAATCTAAATCTCAAGGGACTTATTTTTCTTTGGCAGGAAAAACAAATTTCACCATTTGTAAATGTTATTGAATTTATACACAATGGCTAAAGTGCACATCTATTTAAATAAAAGCCATTAAGCTTGTTTAAAAAAAAAAAAAAAAAAAAAAAAAAAAAAACCCACCAGAACCCCCAGAAAACATTTGG
>VZRH01004815.1:149080-203730 GCA_013397555.1 Urocynchramus pylzowi | reverse complement strand
GCAGTGCAAAAAAAATAAAACACCCCCCTGGAGGGAAAAAAAAAAAAAAAAAAAAAAGGGGAAATCAAGGGGGTGAAGTAGTCACTTCTCCATTTTTTGGGGCATTTTCCTCATTTTTATTTTGTCTGCCACAGAACATAGCATTTTCACTATTTGTGTACAATTATGTATTAAAAAATTACATAGAAAGATCAAAACCTGTGCCGGACCTACCTCTGGCAAATGCAGAAGCTTTGGTTTTCCACACCATCCCAGTTCAGCAGTGATAGTGTTGACCGAAATTTTTTCCTCTAACACTACACAAACGTTACACCCTTGCTTGGGTACACTATTTATTGTAAGACAATCTAAGTATTACTGAGAATAGAGAGAACAATAAAATAAAATATTCAGACGGATTATTCTATTCACTATTGGAAGAGTCACTTTAACATAACAGAAACCATAGTACTATTAAACACACTTTCTCATACTTTGCCTTAAAAAAAATCCAGCCCCATCATAGCAGAGATGTAAAATGATCCCAGCAGTGGTTTATTTAGCAATTTAGGCAATAGAGTTGGACAGATGACCACCAAGAACTGTTTTCTGGAGGAAAACCATTCACCTTGGGTGCAGCCACCCATAGCAGGGGCGGCAGAGGGGCTGCAAGTGCTGGCACCGCAGCAGCCCACTCCGTTTCCAGAGGCTTCCCAAGTCCTTCCCCACTTTTCTCCCAGCGCTCCAGCCCTGGCCGGCAGCCGGAGAGCAGAGAACTGACTGCTCTCCCCCAGCGTCTCCCTCCCGGTCCCCAGTCCCGCTTACCTTCCCCGGGGCGCTGCCTGCAGCCTCCCGGCTGCCCCGGGACTGCCACGGGAACAGGGACACGCAGACACAGCCTCTCCCTGCCCTGGGCATGCCAGGAAACTGTGCCTAACACTTCAGAGCGCACAGCCTTCGGGAACTAAAAACAGATCCTGCGCGAGGCTGGGTGTATTTTTGTCTGCAGGCTACACACCCTCCTCCCGTTCATTTTTTTTCCATTGGTGGAACAGCATGATGCAGCTTAACCAGAGGGTGGTTTTCCACGGGCCGCCTGGAACGATTATGCGGGCCGGCCTGCCGCGATGCCGGGCAGCCGCCGGGGAATACACCGTGACTGAGCTCTTGTCTGACCCCACATTCCTGAGCCTCCAGGCTGCTTCCACAGGAAAGCTGCTTGGAAATCTGCTGAATTGCAAGGCGTTTGCCTGCCTGAAGGTAGCTCCAGGGTCTCCTCCTCTTTTTTGTCTTTTCTTTTTTCTTCCTTTTCTGTCTCTTCTGTGTTTTTTTTTTTTTTTTCTTGGCTTTTTTTCTTTTTTTCCCTAAGCTTGCTAGGAGGGAGTAGGTAACCCTAACATCCTTGAGTGAGACATCCTGGCAAAAATGTAATTCCTCAAACCACAGCAGGAATGCTGTAGTCACGAAAACACACTCTTAGGAGCAGCTCTCAGTTGTGTTTAACAACTCTGCACAACAGCATCATGGATACACCCACAAACTCTGGCACTCTCTTCCTTGCCACTTTCTTTTGTCAGACATTTACACTTTTCCCATGGAAAGAATTACCTTTCCCAGTATGTTTTTAATAAGTGGTTTTTAATAACTGGCCTTTGACAAAATGCTTCTCTTCACATGCAAATGGCATCACCAAAATTTCAATATACAGAGCTGGGCTATTAATCTGTAGTTAGCTGCATGAACAATTGCTTTATTACCAGAAAAGCCCAAAACTTCATTGATTGCAGCAGCAGTTGGTGAACAAACTCGGCCAAAAAACAATGTATTTATTCAAATATTCAAATAAAATTGCAGAGTTACATTCAAGTGCCAAGTGTGAAAATACAGCCAAGTTACACTGCAGATGACGTGTTCATTAGAAAATAAATACATGAACACTATAATAAAAAGCTTTAGCAACCCACAAAAGCCCCAAATCAATATGTAGGTCCACAAAAATGAAATAATGATTTGCACAATAACAGAGGAATTGGCTCCTAAAAGTGGACCCCTGTTTCACTGTGTCCATTATTCAGACTCATTATAGAAGAAACTCCAGAACCCAGCAGTTTTGAAGTAATTTGGAACAAAATTTTATTTAATCTCCAAAGCCCACTTATAACTAACTCATCCACTGGAAAACAATAACTTGGATCTCTTCTCAAAATTCACAGGTTAACAATATTATCACTGAATACACTCTTCTCATCATGGCAAAGGTCAAATCCTTCCTTGAATTCTACTGACCTCCATCAAGTTTTCCATATGCAAGTTCCATAGCCCAGTTTTTGTAAAACCTAATAGAGCAGTACGACTTATGCCCATACTCCTAAATTCTAAAACTGAAAATAGGTCTGCGGGCTCCACATCTGCTTGTTCTGGTAAAAACTTTTCCCTCTGTGCAAAGCAGACTATTTTCTTCTTCATGTTCCTCGTACAGTTACATTCCTTTCACTTAGCATTTGTGTGGTCCAATTATTCCACTGACAGGCCAGATCCAAGTCCTGAGACTAACATGGGGGCTACTTGCTACATTATTTCTAATCTACCTGTGCATTCACTATGCCTTCCACTTTTCAGCCTGTTCCATCAATGCATTCCCCCTCTTTGTGACAAGGCAATAAACATTCATTAAATTTGGTCTTAAAACTCCACTTGATACCCCCAAGTTCATTTTCAAATAAGCTTTATTCTCAAAATTTCATCTCTAATATACCTAACTGATTACTTTTTGCACACAGACATTGCACGTTAATGGCATACTTTTCTGACCTCGACTTCTGTGGTACAGTCTAGCTTGTGGGTTACAGCATGAGAGTCCTTATTTATTACACTCCCAAAACTGACTCTCCACATCCACCTTGTCCCGCTTTTCTCACCCACTGCCTTGCCATTATCAACTTGGGACAACCTGATAATGAAATGTTCTCTGGAGATCAACAAGGAGAGGGCAAGCCCCATGGAGAAAACAACAAATTAATCTCTAACTACTATGAGAACTATTTATGCACCTCACAATCTTCCACAAATGTATTACCATCACCACATTGCTGGGAAAGGAAAGGGTGTCATTATCCTTATTTTCTAAGGAGCTGCTAGGTCACACAGGAAATTAAGGGGCATTTCAGTAAAGCAAGAGGAACCCCCCAGCTTGTGTTAATGTATGTCTCTGGTAGTTTAATGGCTCTTAATGTCTCTGTTTTGCAATAAAAACAGTTTGTGCAGAGAAGTCCATAAGGGAACTAAAAATAAAGTTGTGTGTATTAATTTTGGGAATTCATCTCTCTCCATCTATAAAGATATTTTAAAGCCACTTGATTTTATAGATGAAGAGAAATGACTCTTCAAAATTAAAGACAGGTATTTAAACCTATCTTCTATATCACTTTTACACTATAAAACCTTAGATTTTACTTCAAAAGTGCTAAGAAATCCCACTGTCACCACAGTTTTGTTTCCTAAGCAATGGAAACTCATGAAGAAAAAGCTAGAAAAGGCACCTATCTCCAGCATTCATGCTGAGACAACGACACGCCTCCTTCCCTAAAGTCAGCCTACTGTCATACCCACTGCCATGCCTATAAAATATCTTTTCCTAGACAGTCTGTTCGTTTCCTAAACAGTCCAGTCTGTTTCTGAAATGCCAGTTCTCCATTTTGCCTCTTGAGCCCTCCTGCCTGGCTCACCTGACATTGATACAGCTGAGCCGTGTGAAAATCTCTGATTCATAAGGTCCCCCGACTAATACTCAACAGATGGGTGCTGGATGGGCACATGTGGAAAGATATCAGTGTCTTGCCAATCATGGCTTAACCACAGACTGTTACACAGATGTGTACAGAGCCTTCCCATGAAATCCAAAACAGGTTCCCATGCTCTCTGAAACAGAATATATGTAGGAATTAAAGAATTTTGAAATAGGAAATTTGGGTTCTCAAATCAGAAATCGCTAGTGGAGCTCTCAAGAAAGCTGGGAAGCTATGCTATACTAAGTGTAACTAATGCTAAAAAATAATTGCATGTTGTTGTCAACAGGATAATAACCAGAGATGAGTTTCAAAGCCTTGCTGATCTCAGGAATGAAACATCTGAATCATGCAACATCTGCTAAAGAAATATTCTCATTAAACCCTACTTCAGATCCATTCTTGGTATCTTTGGCCTTGAACTGGAACCGCACAAGAAATACAGTGGTCTCCCACTCAACCAGTGGTGAAGGCAAACCTTACACTCCATGAAATTCTTCCATAAAGACATCACTTCAATTTCAACCCTCTGCAAGCCAGTGCTCACACACTCAGCTTTCTGTTCTCATCTCAAAATGTTTATCAGATGCAAAATTACAGAAAATTATTGTAGTAATTCATTAGTTAATTCTGATTCAGAGGAGTTTGGCAAAAGACTAGTCAGGAGCCTGTGTGTTAGCCCATTCCCATTCATCAGAAAGCAGGCCATTTCACTACTGAATGAGATCATCAACACAAGTCTAACACAGCTCTGGCTATAGGTCAGAATAGATGTTAAGCAATGAAAACATGATGTACATGAGCACAGTTTTATACCCTTAGTTACTATCACAGAGACTTACAATTCCCTAAGTGCCTACTACTTTTCTGTCAGTCTCCTGTTCTCTCTGTGAAATGCTGTGATGAAAGAGATCAAAGGTATTCTCCCCATCCCCACCTCCCTGTGGAGTCAGTGTGCCCTTGCCCAGCTCAGCAGAGAAGAGGGGCTTGCTGTACAGACACTCTCCACACAGACCTTGTGTCCAAAACAGTGAGAATCCACTGCCATTTAAGGCATGCAATAAAACACATTTGATCTTTAAAGCAAGATGGAATTTTTCCTTTCTTTTTATGTTGCATGGTTCTTTAACACTGCTGTAGACAAGGGCTTACTATTTGTGGTTATAATTTATTTTCAAGTCTTATAGAGGATAGTTAGGGAATCAAAGTGCCTCTAGTTACTTCCTTATTCCTTTCAGTATAATTAAATTAAGAAAGATAAAGCATGATCACACGATGGCAAGGCACATGGCATGAGCATTACTGAAGAATGCCAAGATAGGAGAGAAAAAAAAAAAAAAAAGGTGAACTATGCAGCCTCAATTTCAACAACTCAGCATGCTGGATTCGAGAAGCCTGGCATGCAATGATCCTCCAGTAATCATGCACTTGGGACTGGCTGGGATAGAGCTAATTTTCTTCATAGTAGCCCCTATGATGCTCTGTTTTGGATTTGTGACCAAAACAGTGGTGATAGCACATGACTGTTTACACTGTTGCTGAACAGTGTATGCCTGCATAGCATCAAGGATTTCTCCATTTCTCAGTCCATCTTGCCAGGGAGCAAGATGGGGTAGGCAAGAGGACACACCTGGGACAGCTGATCCCACCAGACCACATAATCCCACACCATATAAAGTCATGCTCAGTAATAAAAATGAGGGGTTGTTTTGACAGGGTTCTCACTGGAACAGCTGAGACAAACAAGGCCCTCACAAGGGTTAACCCCTGAGACAAAGGTTTCCCTCCAAAGCAGCAGAACCCACATCGACAGAGAGGCTTGCTCTGCACAACCTCAAAGGCTCACGCTTTTCAATAGTTTTTTTCCTTTAGAACTAACAGTAAAAGCAGAATTTTTGAAAAAAAAAAAAAAAAAAAGTGAGAAAAACAGATACACAAGTCCGAGATGGGAACCTGTCCTAAACAGTACTTGGTACATCCAACATCTCTAGAGCAGAACTGATGCATCTTTTTTTGACAAGCACTCTACTTCACCAATACACTTTTCAATATCCAATGAACAGCAACAAATTTGAGTTAGCCAAATATTTTAATTAAACAGGTATTTGTATCTTCCAAGCTAGAATTAAAAGCTCTTTAACTGCAATAGATACATGTGAAAAGGTTCTTAATTTAGGACAGTTAATTTTTGGGAACAAAATATAAAGCTTGTACAAATCTCATAAAAATATGAGTGCAAAGGTTTTTGGAATACATTATGTTACAAAATGTGAACTGAAGCCTTCACACATGCCATTAAAAAAAAAAAAAAAAACCAAAACTTGTCCATCAAACATGTAAAAATATTTGAAGGTGTAGTCATTTGTCACAAGAATATACTAGGAGACCTTACAACATAAATATTTACAAAGTACACATGCTATTTCACACCATTGCTTGTTCCATTAACTGATCCAACAGACCAGCTAATTGCTTGTCCAAAATTGACTAGTTGCTGTCATGCATTCAAGACAGAAGCACAAACAGTTGCCAGGGGGTAGGAAGCTTTAAGGGGTTGTTTTCTAACCGAACCTATTAAATAATTATTATATAACTTTTCTTTAGAATACTGATCATGGGTTCATCAATTAAGTTAAAAAAATGTGCAGACATAAATTAATGTTACAGAAGGGTAAGTATGGCAAAATTTCTAAGAAAATTATGTCAAAACACTGTTTACTTCAATAGCATAAAGGAAAAGGCATATAAAATAGATTGCTGCATAACGAATTTCAACTAAAGTAGTCCCAAATACACATATGATTTTATAGGATATTTCAAGACATTAATGTTTCCCTAGAAGTTTGAGATCCTAGGGTTGATGGGTTGAGGGTTAGATGAGTATACAGCAAATTCTGCTTAAAAATACCTCTATCATTCTGTTTGTAGCACTTCAAAATGCAAAGTTAGAAATTAACATGACAGAAGGAATATTAAAGAAGTCAAATTTGGGAAGGGGACGTTGTTTACCTTTTTTATTTTTTTGAGCCTTGATTGTGGTTTTTCATTATAGCTAGCTGGCAAACATACTAAAACTGGTAAATGGCAATATTAGCATCTTATTACAATATCATTAAATTAACTAAAAGAAGTACTTGGGTATAAAAGCTAGATGAAGTCTGGCTAACATGTGTTGCTTACACCCACATGCATTGCCTCAACAGAGCCACGAACAAATCCTGCAAAGCTATTTGCCTGAAGCAGGGTGAACAATGAGAACAAGTTCAACATCTGCCAGGGTGTCCAACTGCTCACAACCATTTTTCTGGTCAGAGGGGGCATTGTTTAAGTTGACAGGTTCCTAATGGCCTGAATTATTCAGCAATTCTCAAAAGACTCTTTCTACTCATTAGAGAGGAAAATTCGAACCACCCCAGCCAGCATTCCCTTGCTCCCCAGGAGCCAATCATGCTAATTGAGGAGAACATCACAATGTGTCCCGTTTTAATCACATGAGTTAAGCAGGCAAGAGGCTTCTATTATCCCCACCCTACCTCGAAAGATGGAGGGCGCCAGCTCCCACAATAATATGCACCTCAGTTTATCATCACCTCGATTTTGTTTAAAGCCTTCAGTCTGAACAAAGAGGGTGTGTGCTGCTGCTAAGCACTACACCTACCAAACTAAGTAGAGAAATAAAATACATTAAAGAGAAAATTGAAACACACAGTTTGAAGCCCGAATGCTAAGTGAGCAACAGTAAGCATCTCAACAGATGGGAAGTTAGGGGGAGGCAAAATAGCTGTTTATTGATTTTTTTCTTCTCATCTACCATATGATAGATGACAGGTATAAACAAAATAGAGTAGCAGCACAGAGGTTACAGACAAGTGATGCTCATAGCTAAAAAGCTAGATCTTTCAAACATATTCCCACCTCTAAAATACATAGAAATGAAGGGGAATGCTACTAGTAACAGCAGCTTTACCTATGATGGATTATTTCTCAGTCACTTAGAAGCAATCAAACACCCTCTGCAGCACTAATTATCTCACCTAATCCTAGCCTTTCTCAACAGGGGAAAAAATGCAAGTCTTCTTCACAGCCTCCAAAATTTGGAATCTCTTCAAAACCTGAGATCTGAACAGAGTTCCTCAAGTAAACTTCATAAGGAATGTTAGTGCAGTAATTAGGAATGTCTGCATTAGACCTCTTTTACCAAAACACAGACCATGTGTGAGAAGAAAGATTTACAAATGCATTCAAAAGCTATAAGGGAAGACATGTAAATATTTGGTAGATTACCATTCAGAACACAACAGCTATAGAGAATTGCCAATTTGATGGAACGACAAATGGAAGGAGAACACTTTCAAATTAATATCATTACTTCTGTTCTTAAGCAACCACAATATGAATAAGAAACAGCAAAAATTAATTACCTTAATGCATATAATAGGAGTTCAGGAAATCCCTTTCTTATTCTTTAAAGAGATGCTATAAAGATAAGTCTTTCAATTAACATGATCAAAAAGTAAGCCACCAGTTTACTAACAAAATCTTTATTTTGTCATCTGCATATAAACATTTCCAGAAGCAGAAGATTAAGTCAGCGAGCTAAATGGAAAAACATAAAATCTTCTGCCGGCATGACATTGTGATTAAATAACTAAAAGCCCAAAAAGGCAGAGAGACAACATGATGCTGGCCTATTCAGCCATAAAATTCATTTCCAATAACCACATTTCAGCATGTAGCTTAGATCATACGCAGCATTTTCCTATTTGAGAGCGTGCAAGATTGATTGTTACAGGCTCAATTGTCCCATACGCAGGCAAACAACATGTAAGGAATGATTAAATCAGCAAGATTCCCCCACTGAGCCTCCTACACAAGCTTATACTCAGGCAAAGGAGAGGTGGGGTCTCTCCCAAGAAACAAAAGCAGAGGATTATGTGAGAAGCCCAAGACCATCTGCACAAAGTCATGCGGCTAGGGATTTCCTCTTCCCCTTGCTGTGTTCTGGGCATCCTTTCCCACTTCCAGTCTGAGCTGCATGGTGGGCAGCAGAGCTGGACTTAATTCCCAGCTCAGGGACAAAAGAGAATCAGGGACCAGGGGTTTCTGAGGCCCTCTTTGCCCATACTTACTGCCTTCCAAGCTAAGCCACTTAGGGATGTAATCCTTAATACCCCAATGTGCAGAAGTTCATAATGTCTGGGTCATTGTAAAATTCTGCATACCCTTGTCCCAGCCCAGCCCCTCTTGCATTCCCGAGAGCGGAGTCAGCCAGGCACGGCCACCCTACTTCCACCCATCTCCAGGCACAGAGCAGGGGGCTTTTCCATACAGCCATGCTTGGAAAGACACAAGCATTTCCCCCATGTGTATCCCAGTTCCATGTGAATTAACAAGCAGAGCATCAGCATGATGTGTTTTCTATTTTCTCTAACTAATTTAAGTTCCTTTCTCCTTGCCTGAGGTAGAAAGATCAGGGAAGAAAAATAAAACGTTCTTGACCTCAACAGGATATCTTGTTAGGTTATGGCAGCCTCAAGGAGTCTTTCCTGGCATCTGAGAAGGGGGTTACAACTAACATTCCTGTTGTTTCACTTTTTCCATGAGGCCCAGAAGGTAATTCTATAGCATTTTTCCAAATGTAATGAAACATTAACTCTATTTGCAGTAAAGGCAACTCACAAAGCAATGTTTGGACGCTCTTTGACTTCAGTATTCCTAAGCAATGCACTGCAGCAGATCTGTTTTTCCAAAGTGCTCAACACTTTCTAAACAACACTCATGCTGTGTGAACAGTCTACTGTGTGGCAGCAGTTTCTGAGTCTTCACTGCTCTCTCCCTCCTTATCAAGCTGCCTTTTCAGCTTCTTGAAATATTATTGCTGACATAATGGCATTGTTAAGATAGAGCCCAATCCAAGCCAACCACATAACATAAAGACTTCTCTGGGCTTTGGATCAGGGCAAAAGCAGTGAAAGTAACCCGAGGAAGAAGTCCCTGCTTTTCATTTCAGAATAGTCCTTAAAATATGCCTTACTCCAAGTATTTTATTCTTGACCCTATGGCAGGCTGCTAAGGTACACTGAGGCATCATATTGAAACATATCCCCCATCTTAAATTCAGATTATTGTATCTTTACTATCTCAAATTTGCAGAAGAATAAAGTAAATTTTAAAAAATCAAATCAAGAAAATATTACATTAAGCAAATTGTCACCTTGTTTAACTGTGCTAAATACAGAAAAAGAACACTCTGTTCATCAAACACACTAACGTACCGAGTTTATCAATGCTGGCATTAGTTTTGCAGTACACATGGGACAGTCTCCAACCTCTTCTTGCAGGAAGTATTTGTGAAATGCAAGATGACCCCAGGACCATCCCCAGGATATCCTTAACTCCTCTCTATTCATCAAAAATATTAAGCAGTCATTACCTTCCACGTCCAACCAAATCCTGTTAAACACCCCCCAAAGATATATATATATATATAAACTGGTCAATCTTCCAATGCAAGATTCATGTCTGGACTCAGATCTTGAACAATGTTCAAAAACAAGGAATGTCTGGATCTCAAGGTTTTACTTAATTGTGTCTGGAATAAATCAAATCCAGAGTCTAGCTTGCACTTCAGCTTTGCATTTCAAAAGTGCTTCCAACATAATATTTTAATCTGGTCAAATCACTGTTTTTATTAAGTGAAGATAGTAAAAAAGTTTTTAAAAATTGTGTGTTTGATAAAATAATTGTCTTGAAATGTGAAATTGGTGGAGAGGGGGAAGTCCACATAAAATTCTGCAACATGTTTTGGTAACTTACTATTTTTCATTTTTCCACAACAAACTTCTACAGCTGAGAAATCTGAATTTGATAAATGAACACATATACAGAGAACAAAATGCAGAGCACTTCATTTTCCATGCAGTGGTCTGTATTTGCTATGTTAAGATATCCCATAGCTCAATGTCCCTGACAGACAGCAAGACCTTTCTAGTGGGGACACTTGTTTGGCCCACCAGCATCTGAAGAACCGAGCAAAACTACAAAAGTGAGACAACAGTACAGTACTTTTAATATGCCTAGTCCCAGTTATAAAGTTTGTAGCTGTTACAGCAAGCTAACACCTCAACATGAACAAAAGTGAAACTCAGCAGTGACCCTTGCAGAGACTGCAAATATTTTTGAGTTTGTTCCTTGTTACTTTGTCAAGGTACACACAAATAAGCAATTTTAACTATGAGCAATTCCATTACTAGGAAATGAGAATGACAAATTAACCAATGGTGTTTTCTAATCTTCAGAGAGAACCTCCTGTGGCTTCAGGTTGTGCTCGTTGTCTCTGGTCCTGATGCCAGGCACCACTGAAAAAAGCCTGACTGCATCTTCTTTGTACCCTCCCATCAGGTATTTCTACCTGTTGGTGAAATCCCCCTGAGCCTTCTCTTCTCCAGACTGAGCAATGCCAGCTCTCAGCCTCTCCTTATCCAAGAGGTATTTCAGTCCATCATCCTTATGGCCCTTCATCAGACTCTCCCCAGTACCTTTATTTCTCATTTGTACTGGGAAGCCAAATGTGAACAGTATCTCAGATGTGGCCTCACCAGAGTTTAGAGACAGAAAAACAGGAGAACTGCTGGCCTGGTGTTTCGGGTGGGGGGGTTGTTTGGTTTTTTGGGGGGGGGTTTTGTGGTTTTTCTTTTGCTACCACTGCTTAAGAAAACCATTAGTGCAGAAGAGGTGAGGTTCAGAGCTACTTCCACAAACATGCAAGAGAAGGAGGGGAACCAGAAATTCATCTTCACACTTTCTGGTAGCAGAGGCTGAGAAGCTCTTAAGCCAAATGCCTACCAGCACCATTTGCTAGCCACAGGCTGATGGGAAAATGGAGATGCTGGCCAGCACCATGGCAGGAGCCTGACTAGAGCTTTCTGGCCAAGAGCTGAGCTGACAAGCTCCCCACAAGCCCAGAGCTCCTCTGCCCCGGCATGGAGAGAAGCCCAGCATCACTAAAAACCAAAGCTAGCAAATGTAGCTCATTGGCTCACCCATTTGGTGCCCTTTATCATGCCTGCTTCCTACAGGTTTCTGTGATGGCCAGCATAGAGGGTGAAAGAAAGGAGCTGCTTTATTTACATCCTTTGGCAGGAACAAATGTCTTTCTCTCCTTGGCTCTGAAATACAAGGAATTACAAACAAACACAAATGGATGTATGTGCATTTCCTAAGGATAGAATTACAAATCAAACTTTGTTCCTGTGAAGGATATACATCTCCTTTCAAGTAGTCTCTACAGAAAACTCTCTTATTCTGCAAGTACAGACCGAGTATCAAATTTGACCTATTGCAGCATGTAGCGCTTTGTACCAACGTAAACGAATGCACAAGACAGAAGGATCTTGAAAGACATTCCCTGCTTCTATCACTTTTTGCTCAAGAATGGAGTGCAAACAGCAGATTTAGTCATGCCTCTGTCATTCAGTCCTATTGGCAGAGGAAATAAGAAACAGTTATAATAAAGCTTGTCTCAAGTACAATCGGCAGGGAGAACAGTCCTTCCGAAATACTGGAAGTTGTTTTAATTAAACACCTGAGTTCAGAGCACTGACTCAGAGGATGGCATTTCTGGCAAGTGTACAACAAAGACTAAGAAACACCTATGGTATTGTTACTCTGGGAAACAGAATTTCTTATGACTTCACAAGTAACATTTACTACCCAGGAAATGCAATTTCCATGGAGAAAAGCACTGTGTGGCTCGTTGGCTATGCACAGATTTATATTTAGAACTATTAATTTTCCCTTTCTCTCTGTATTATTGCATTTCTCATATTACACCAAGGTTAATGTAGGTACTCTTAGGAAGTCCATAAACAGCAATTTTCTTCCTGTACTTGGCTTGTACTGCTCAGCCATTGTACTGCTTTTTCCTCTCCTCTCCCCAGTGACTAGAATCACCAGGTTCTTTCACTTTCTCTTATAATACAAGTCTCTCTCAATATTGTTTTTTTCTGGTTTATATTGCTATTCTGTACTCTATGAGGTGATGTAGCCATTCAGGATCCAAATGAGGTGGCAGATGAAACAGTAACTTTATCTTGCAAGCTCCAGGTACATAGCAGAGCTGGGGGTGGCTAAGACAGTGAAAAGATGAACCCCTTCTCAGAAAAACTAAGTGCAAAACCTTATGAATTCATATTTGGCTGACTCTAAACCATAAGGTCATACATAAAATTTTCCTTTTAAATTAATATTCGGTTATTCTTTAAAAGGGAAAAAAAAAAAGCCAAACAAAAAAAAAACCAAAACAAAACAAAAAAAAAAAACCAAAAAAAAAAAAAAAAAAACCCAAAAACTTTTTTACTGTTGTAACTATTTAAAACTTTTTTTAAACTATTTTTAAACTTTTGTACTATTTTAAAACAAATTGGCTGGTAGTACCTACAAGCCCAGCTGCAGGACAAACAAAGAAAACCACAACAATGTCAGACTGTCATCCCCATATCAGGAGCAACTTCAATGAAATCAATGCAACTATTCTGAAGAAAAGAAGGCAATGTTGGAAAAAAAGGAAAACCAAGCTACTTTGCTGAGTTTAATTCACCTATTTCACACAGTTTCATCTCTCTCTCTGCTTTCTCTTTATGATGATGACTGAACCTGTACATAGGGAAACTGAGAAACCTGCATTTCAAGAACACATTTAAGATGTTCATTACTTAGTTACATTATTTACTATTGCCACTGTTCCCTATTTCCTTCCAAAAAATGGTCACACCAGATTTTTCTGAAGACAATGAAGGCTATGGGAACTGATGGATTTAAGGTGTCTTTTTTTCCTTTGCTGGAGCATTCAATTTTCAAGCTGTCTCTGTCCCTTTAGAAAATACAGTATAAGCTGACAAGTGGGAAAACAAAAACAAAACATTCCACTTACAGAGGATTCATCCAGCAGGAACTTCATGAACTGAACAAATTGAAACTTTGGCAACCCCCCACTCATCCCAAAAAAACCCCCACAACAAATGACAAAAGTATTGAAATTGTCTCATTTTCTCACTAAGATTGCCTGAAACCAGATGGGGTTTCCCAAAGACATATGGTCCCACTTATATTAAAGTAAAATTCAGATCTGATCATTTTAATCCCCCATAGCTAATCCTATTTGCCTAACCAAGAGTTAAAATAACTAGTACAGCTCTCCTTCCTCTGCTGGTTCACTGTGAGGCATCTACTCTGCTTTTCCTTGCTTTAAGCACTCAAGATAACTTAAGGGCCCTGTTCTTAAGGGCCACAGGACAGATCATATAACCCAAATATTCTTTCTCCTCCAGCTTTTGGGAGAAAACTTCCACATTTTACTTTATCTTCTGAAGTAGTCCCTTAGAAGAAAGCATCCCTGGGTTTTGGGGTTTGTCTTTTGGTGGGGTTTTTTGTGGTTTGCTTGTTTGTTTGTTGGGTTTTTGGTTTGGTTTTGTTTTTTGCAAAAGCTATATCTGTTTTGCTTACACCAAAACAGACAGAAACACCAACAGACAGAAAAGAGGAAACCTGCAACTACAGTAACACAGGTCATTGATCACTCCATAAAATTGTTGTCAAGACCTGGACAAAATTCACAGACTGTTCTGTGTTCACAGAGTTTTCACCAAACACCTGTATCAGTGTGGGGTGGGGGGAGTCTAGAGCACTTAAGACAATTGATTTTGCCAAGATTATGTTATGAAAACCCCAAAAAGCTAAGATACACGTGTATCTTAGTGTGCCTCCTTTTTATTTACTTAAAAAACATTTTCCACCTGGCAAATTTTAACTTTTTTTATTCAGCTCTGCCCCCCAAATACTCATCACTGTCCTACTTGCTTCTTTTCTCCCATAATAAATTCCTTTTTTGACCAACATCACATAGCTTCCAGGTATCATTAGCTGTCTCCACACTTACCACTTAGACTTTTCATAAGGGGCTGGAGGCTGGGACATCTTCAGTGTCTATGGACAGGGGTCCTGGAGCACTAGGGCTCTGCTGATTTCTAGCTTCTCTCCCCACTGGCAGCAGCCTGACTGGGTAACATGGAAGGGGCTAGGGAGGAGGGCAGCCAAGTCACACTTCCATGAGGCTTTTGAATTAATTTCTGTTAGTTCCATTAAATAACTGTGTATTTCGATAAACTTTCTCCATTCTCTCTTGTAGCCACCACATTTAAGACATTCTGGACAACAAAATAGAGTAAATACATTGTTTATCCATTTCATATATAACTTAAATCTCAAAAAAAAAAAAACAACAAAACCTTGACACTTAAATCAGGAAGCCATGAAAATGCCACATGTAAATGTACACACAAAAAGTGCCAAATCAAGAATTTGCTAAAATTAAGTACAATCATGCAAACATTTCACTAGGAATGATTCCTTATAATGTGACTTACTGATGTGCAAAAAAGATAACTATGACAGCTTCTCAGTTGCAAAACAAAATTTAGAGTGGTAAATAACCCAGGAGAACCAACCCAGCGGTAGGAAGAGAACTTGTATCCAGTACAAAATGAGTTTAACACACTCACTACTACCATACATAGGTGACTCTTAGGATGGCAGCACAAGTCAGTCTAAACCCTCCTCCCATGCTGAGGAAGCCCAGTTTCCACAAACATACAGGATTTGAGCACGGCAAAAGCCTGCAGTCAGACACACCAGATGCTGGTCTGTTTTTCTCCTACCCCAAATCAGTTCACATTTAAAACTCTGGTTTACCACCAGGGAGGGAAGTGGGTTGGTTTGTTCTGCCCTCCCTTCCCACTTCCCTCCCAGGCCACACATGAAGGTAATGAGAATGCGTAATAAGAATCAGACAAAATGCCATTTACTGCTTCATGTTTGTACAATAGCTGCACTCAGACAAGGGCCTCCTTGCACAGGCATGGCATGAGGAGGAAACCCCAAATCCCTCTTTTTCCACGGCTGTTCCTCTCACAGGGGCAGTTTTATGCAATGCCACTTAACTCTAAGGTATCTTATATCCATCTGAAAAACAGACTAATTTTTACTGTTGTCATTTTTCCAGAACAGAATAAACACAATTTTGAAAAGAGAAGGGAAGATTGCACACAACCCCCAAGGGCAGGGTACAGTCTCTTTATGTCCATTCATACAGCAAGGGAAGTGATGAATTCGTAGCACTACTACTTGCAAATTAACTTTCCAGTTGAAAACAAACATCTTCAAATGCAGCTAACTACTCAAATACAGATGAGATACCACAGCAGCAGAGAAAAGAACATTCAAGGGCTCCATCTTGATACCCTAGGAACCAATTTCACTTTCAGTGAAGCACGTACACGAGCTTTTACATGACAGTAAACCTGCCAAAACTAAGGAAATAAAAATATTGCTGAAAATTGCTGAACGTAATTGCCCTCCATCCATGTACAGCTCTTGGAGCAAAGCATTTGAGCTGCCAAGACTGCAAACAGAGACTATTTAGCAAAGCCAGTCAGTGGCTGGACTCTGCTTTTGCTGGGAAGACGAGCACATCAAGCCTGAAACAGCAGATGGAGGAGTCTGAAGAAATTCAAGGTCATTGAAGGAAATGCTTTTATCCTGGTCCTGAGATAAATCAAGACAGTGCTGTCTCAGTAAAGTCATAGTTGAAAAGTGGACTGAGATGTTAAGGAAAAGTAGAAGATCAATCCCACTGCCTCCTGCTGCTGGATTCCAGCTGCTTGCTGAAGGGAGGACTTTCTATATTCACCATAAAGGAACAATTCTTCTTAAAAGAAATACTTAATTATAAAGGTCACTCTACTTCCTAATGTAAATAGCCCAAATAGCAAACCAGCACCAAAAGGCATGCCAGTATTTAACACAGGAAATGTTACCAAGATCAACTGCTGACTTTCATTTAAAAAACCCAGACAGCTTAAGGACTGACATCTATTTGTTGGTCTGACCTCTTGGGACCTTGAATCCACTCGATTATGTCCAAAGAAAAGTCTTTTAAGGACACTCGAAAATATAGTAGGACATACTTCACGATGGAAAGTTATTCTTTTGCTCTTCATTCCTCTGACAGACAATCCCAGGAAGCTGCAACTCTTGAGATCTCTTGATCAGCTTCCCCTGTAAGCACAGTCAGGCAGCAAGGTCAAAAAGGAAACTACCTACAAAACCATTTTTAACACTACTTTTATCTTTTTATTGTTTTTCGGTTTTAAGTGTTACATTATACAGAAGACTAAAGAAAATGTGTACAGTTTCTTGCAAAAGGGAAGCATTTATCCACTTCTATGTTCTTACTTTTTTGCTTTAATGCTTTCTAACTTCCAGTGAGCAAGGAGAAAAGGTAAAAAAGTAAACAGAAATAAGTGATGTATCGTTATCCCAGACAGCTTCCTGTCCTGGTTTGCATCAAAAGTGTCATGACATGAAGAATGACACAATATGCAACAGTCCTCCCAGCTTTGAGAAACATATGTTAGGGTGGTGCATACACTGCAAAATACTGCAGCCAGAGAACACAACTGAGCACTCATATTTCTACATACAAAAAATATTAGAAAAGTGTTTTAAGCTCAAACTTAACTTTTAACACATCTTTATTACACTGAGGTCCTGTACCTTGAACAACTGCTTAAGGCTTAATTGACGCTTACTCCCCTCAAAAAGCACTTTTTAAAAATTTTTCTTTCATGTTCCTGAAGGTGAAATCCCAACTAGACCGAAGTTGGCATAAGGTCACTTCCTTCAGAGCCAAGATTTCACTTTCAGCTATGAATTTTCTTCAGGTTTGCCTGGGACAAACTCTGTTCCTACCCTTGTGAGATTATTAGGTAACTAGTATAAAACCTGTGCCCTCTCTGTATACCTCCACCTGCAGTCCCTGTGGAAGGGTTGGACTATTCAGGGAGGGCAAAATCATCAAGAAGTCCAAAGGATGGGAGCTAAAGCGCATCAGCTGCACAAATGAATGACAAGCAGGTTTTTGTCATCTTTCTTTGTAAGGTTCTGGCCCCTCCTGCCTTTTTTTTCCCCACTAACAAAGATCATGTAGGAAATTTTTCAAGAGAAGAGTGAAGAGACTCTTAGGATGCACTGGTCCCTCTTCCTCATCCTCTCCAGGCAATGTCCCAAGAACTGGGGACCCAAACATGGCAAAAATCGGTATAAATCAAAATATTTCAGTTTTGAAAAACTTTTCATTTTTTAAAATTATTTTTAAGTATTCCAAGTAACTGGTGCTGCAGCTTCTCCTTTTCATCAATAGCAATCTTGATGCATTTTTCCTTACTGATGTCTGAGGAGGACTAGGAGACAGCAAACGTAGTCAGATTATCACTTAACAACCCTAACCTACAGAATCCCTTATTTTGATGTGGATAGATTTATCTTGCACATTATTTCCATTTTGGAAAGGATGCATTTTGCACCCATTGACTTGGAGGAGCTGCAAACAGGGAAGGAAGCAGGGAGCATGGAGGTAAGAGTGCTCCAGACGATGATTTTTGCAAGGCTGCAAAAGTGCAATGAAACTCAGTGCACGTGCACTGTGTGGGGAGGGGCTGACAGAGTGGAGGCAATAGCTTTAAGTCCTTTCCATCCTGCCCTATAAATCTGTGTCTGACAGATCCCCACAGGCCTATATATCATTTTCTTTTTCTTTAATTAGGAGACCAGCTGCAACTTTTTGGCCAGAGCCCAGCCAAGCTTCACATGCTCCTTCTATAAGTTTCTCCAACAAATAGTGCTAAGAAGCAAAGGAACTGAATACAAAATTTAGCATGTGACAAACTCTTCCATGTGTGACCTCTGTATCAGGCAACCTGAAATCTACATCAGACTGACTTGATACATGAGGGCATGACAAGGCAAAAAAAAATGGATTTGGACAGTCTATGAACTTTATTTCCCACCCAGTATTTCCTCTTTGCCCACATCTCGAACACATTATCTACTATTCTTGCACAATCTGAATGAACAAGAAGCACAGATTCCACACTAAGTATGTGCCATCTACAGAGGGGTAGTTCCTTGTTTAATTCTGATGAAGATGCAGCTAGTTAAATATTTACTGGAGGGAAGCATACTGCCCCAAAGAATATTTTTGAGAACTTAATCCCAGAAGCAGGCAGAGGCCAGTGTCACAACTTACTTCTGTTCAATATAGCCAAGACAATGAAATACAGCTTCCCCCAATCCTTTCCCTTCCTCTGTCCTCCAAGAGAAAAGTAATCCTTTCAGCTATCTTTTCTGGCTGTCTTGGGACTTGCCACTGGAAGCAGCATTTGCTTGCAAGAGGTTGAAAATCCAGACCAAATCCAAATGGTGCATGCCAGTCTGCTACCAGTGAGCTGAGGAACAGAGAAGCTTTAACTGCTGTGTCCTGTCTATCCTCCACCCACCAATGCTCCTCTTTCCCCCAGAAACAAAATTTTGAAAAATAAATAATCAGGAAACAAAATCATTCCATAGCAGGCACAACTTTTCTGTGGTATACAGGCACCTGAGGTGAAGATCTGATTAAAGCTTGTGAGCTGAGGTTACCCTCAAAGCTTGGCACCCTTTGAATTTTCTTCTTTCAGAGAAAGGTAAAAAATAAGAGGCTGCTGCCCCTGCCTGGAAACATCCCCAGCCTGGCTGCTGCCACTTCCAGTGCTGCTCTGCTCTAGTGGCACAGGAAGCAAGATGTACCCATCCAAGTCCATCCTCCTTGGAAAGCAACAGTGGGGATGCTCCTGAATCCATTTCGAAGCTCATTTCACAGTAAGTTTGTATAGCTTCCTGGAGAGGCCACAGCTTTACTATATTTTATAATCAGCTTAACTCTGAAAATACCAGACAGTCCTGGAGTAGCTTTTTAGCAGGACAGTGAGCAGGCAGTGCAAACAGGAACAGGTAAAATAATCACTCTCTCCTGCTCTCATCCTGAGTTCCACATCCCATGACCTCATTCTATCTTCAATCACATCCCCAATGTGCTCATCAGGGAAAAGCACTCAATATTAAATGCAGAGCCTCTTCAAATGTAATCAGATGGATAATAATGGGTGGCATTATAAATTAATCTAGAGAAAGCCATTCACAAGGATAGTGGAAGAAAAAAAATGTGTGCAGTAAACAATCTCTGATTCACCTTAGCCTTTCAAGATAGTGATCAGACTGGACACAGTGGGAGTAGATCATGCTCTACACTCCTACAGACTGGTTTGATGTTCTGTTCAGTAGCTAGAATGAGTTAAAGAAAAAAAATAAAAGAAAGAACTGCTGAGAATGACAAGTCTCTCAAGACAGTAGGGAGCACATCAGGCTGTTACCAAGTAAAGTGCACTTAAAACTAGTCCATGCTATGATGCTTTGTTCTCTCCTATAACAAGATATGGCAGGTCACAGGTTTGCTGTAGACAGAAAATAGTGGTAAAGGCTCTTTCTAGGTTTTTTGACAGAAGCTTTAATCTCTCCCAGAGCAGCACAGCAGGATGGGGAAGCAGTGTTGCTGTGTTCCCCTGGTGGGTGCTCTGCCCTGGGGCACAGGAGTAGCTGAAGGCACAGGCAGGTTGGACCCCCCAGACAGAGGGACAGGGAATGGCAGCGCGGCAAAGCCGGTGCCTGCTGGAACTGTCACGTCCAACCACCAGCAGGACTGGCTGCCTGGCAGGAGCACACTCATGGGAGGGTGAGGGATGAAGAGGCAGCCAGAGGGTGACAAAGGGCTGGGTGTGCCACAGGAATGTCCTGTCACCAGCACCGCATGTGCACCAGGGGTCCGTGAGCAAAGAGGCCAGCTCCTGGTCTTTCCTGTAAACCCTTAATTCATGACACAGCTCTGGCCCTCCCCAGCTGCACACAGGCAGGACAGATAACAGGGCAGGACACATTAACAACAGTAGGTCCCTGGGGTGAGATTAGGCTCCACCTAAGCCTTAGGGGATATCGGTCCCATCCAAAATTGCCCTGAAGTAGTTAGCAAGGACTTAGATAATCAATTTGGTTTGCTGCTCAGACTGTCCTTTGCTCCCAGTTATTCATCACTGCTCTGCTTAATTCACCATAAAGGAATTCCTGAGGAACTGCCCTGCCTCAGGAAGGCTCTGTTTATTCAAAGGAAAGACCAAAAGTGCCAATAATTGAATGATTTCACTTGGCACTGACTGCTTAATTTAAGCAGATTTCTTTAGCAGAGAAACAGCTTTGGGTGGGGGGGGAAGAAAAATAAGAAGAAAAAAATTAAATTCAAGAATAATGAAGTTTTTTGGTTTTTTTTAATTAGCCACCAGAAAACAGGCTCCAAAGCTACAAGAGACCACAAGCAGTAAGTACAATGCACTGCTGTGGATGGACGTGTTGGTGCTCCTGCAGAAAATACACACTGCAGCAAGAGGAACCTCCATGAGGTCAATCCTGCTGTTCCCCTTTGGCTTTACAGTTTATACCATTTTCCTGGAGAGCTGGGAATGACCAGTGGAGAAACTGATTCCTGTCCATATCTTTTGATTAAACTTCTGCTATTTTTCCTTATTTTCAAATTTTAACCCGGGGTCCTTCCTGTCACAAAATTTCTGAAATATATTGGGTGATCCTGGCAGAGTACAAATCATTATTAAAAAAAAACATGCATTGACAATTATATTGTCTTTTTAATGTATTATAACAGTATAATGATATTGTCTTTCCCAGCATTTTCTATCCCACTGTAAGCAACACTCTACACTTCAAACATATCAGCTGCTATAAGACAAATAAACTGTTGACACTTGCAAATGGTATTAGAACTCAATATTTGCAGAGCAGAGGTATAACATGTCAAGAAGAGTTTTCATCACTCTACTTGGGTAATTTCTGTTTGACCTTCTTACTCCCTCCTCAGAAATTCAGAAAAGGAGTGTGATGGACCAAACCTGTAGCACAGCTGCAGAAGGAAAGGTGTACATTGGAAGTATTTCAACTCTAAACCAGTGAATGCAGTACAAACCTAGCATTTTATTTCTCAAAACGTAACACAGGACAATATGAAACTGAAACTAAAAGGACATTTAATACAACTGGAAACATAGTCCATAAGTTTTGCAGCATAATGATCTCTCTGATATTTTTGTTTTTCTCACAAAGTCACATTGAAACATAGGTTACATAGACACAAATAGATACTCCTCTACCACAGACACTTGGCTTTTTTATATCACTGACTTTAGCATCTGTCACTAGTCATATCTCTAAAAAAGCATCACTGTAAGAATCCTTTTCAGGCGATCCTTCTTCAACATGTTGTTCCTGGTCTGTATCATGTACTTAATGTCAGAAATACAAAATAATTTTTTCCAAATTATTTGCATGAAAGCTTCACACTCTATCAATTAAAGCAGGAAATGGAATGTTTTTAAAAAAAGCCCACATTCTATTTTTCCATAAAACCTCTGCTATTAATACACTCAGATTCACTCCATGCTGTGTTTATGATTAGAATCCCTTGCGGAAACATTGACTGGTTAATAATCATCTACATCTGCCACAATATCCCATTTATGCCTCAGCCTACATCCTTCCATTGTTTTATTAGCTACCTTTGACAAAGGATTGTCAGAATTATTTCCTCTTTGTTTGCAGGAATAATCTGAGGATGAAAGAGAAGAAAATAAAAACAGAAAGGTGACACTGACTTGTTGTACAACTGGGATGGCAAATAAAGATTTTTAAAGGTCTCATGCATTGTTCAACCACTAAAGCAGAGTGTTTATTAACTAGAATTTACAGCCTAGACCACCCCCTGAGTTTTTAAGGGTCTGACCTGACCAACCCCAGGTGGTTTGCCCTTTCTCAGGGTTCATCCTAAGAGTGAAGCCCTGAGACCCTGGTGGCAGAGGGCACAGCTGGGTCACCCCAAGACCAAGCAGCTGGCTGCATCCCCAGTGGCTAGCAGGGACCTGAGGCAGCAGGTCTCTGCAGGGCCCTAACCAAACCTACTTCTATATAATCCATGTCAACATAGCTACTGAGCCTGCAACAAGCACGGGGACCAGAAACCTCTGCAGATGTTCGCAGGTAAATGCACAGCTTGGTTCATGATCCGTGTCACAAAAACACTGTTCTGCTGAATTCTTAAGTGAAAAAGAAAAAAACCTTGAGATCTCTGTTTTTCCAAAGATTGAAATAAATTGGTGGAATACAAATGGAGTCTGTTACTTTGACATGAAAAAGAGGCGAGAAATGGATACAGTACATTTTACAGGCAACAGAGACCTAGGATCACATTTATAGCCAGGACAGTTTCCAAACACATTTGTCCCAGTGCAATTCTTGTTTTGATATTTAAAAAAAAACACACATACTACCAATTTCTTATCAGAGGTAACATGTCCTCCCTGCTCACCCTGGGCCTGGGGGTTGCCCTGGCGGGCTGAGGAAAGCCCAGAAAGACTGAAGGGGAGCATGTAGGCTAGATGCCTTCAGCTGAAGACCTGCCACAACCTTTGCAGGGAGAAAATCTCCTCATGCCTACTTTGCAGGTGGGGAGGGATTGGTTCTTGTCTTGCTTATGTCCAAGAGAGGGAAGAAGCTGGGGTGCTCTGCTTTAAGGCAGACTGGACTGACAGGTAACATTACCCACCACAAAAGAAGAGAACAATTAGTGCTATTGAGAGTTAATGAGTAGCAATGATAACAGAAGTAACATGATAACAGCGGTAATGTTGCCAGTTAGATGCCCTCCTTTAAGCAGCCAGATTGCGGAGTTAACCAGAGGCAAAATACATTCCCAGCTGCCAGGTGAGAAGCAAAGGAAAAATGTGTGCTGAATACATACAACAGGCATCTGAAGGGGATCCATAGTCTTCTGGAAACTTGCTGCTGAAATCACTCAACTGATCTGGCTAGCTTTTGATGGTGCCTGATGTATATTAAGGCATTTGATGCATCCAAAACCACTAAGGAAAGAAAACCATAACAACGTGCCAAGTATTAATCTGACCCTTCACTTGTGAGCAAGATAAACACTGGATCCACTCAAACTGCCTCGTGATTTGTTTCGCCATTGGAAAAGGCAAGCTGTACTTCAGTTAATTGTGCTTGAGTGCTTTAACTAATCAAGTCTTACACATAAACATTTGACTAAGTCAGAAGAAAGCATGACAACAAAACAGCATGGTGCAGAACAGGAGAAAGATCTGTGAAGTGCAAATAATATATGAAAGAAAACAGCATATTCTGTGCTGGGGTGGAATTGCCATTTTCCCCAAATGGTGTAGGAATGCTGCCCACCAGTCAAGCCTTGTGCTGAGCAGTGAAGGTGGTGGCATTGCCGAATCAAAAGGTACTAAGAACAGATTGAGGTTTCCCCCCCTAAGGAGGGCTAGAAGAACACACTGCCTGAACCTGACTTTTGAGTCAGTCCACAGAAAGGGCAACAGCATCTTACCCATTGCCTGCAAAAAAAAAAGTCCAATCACTAAAACAAACACCTGTGCCCACATACTTGAGAAAGAGAGGAAGAACCAATGAGGAGACAGAGGAAATGAAGACAGAGAAAAGAGACTGTGGGTGTGACCTGGGAGCCAGCTGAGACACACAGTCAGCTGAACCTCAGGCCCTTGGTGGCACCAAGCCCTGTGACTGGCACAGCACTCACTGGCTGCTCCCATGGGACCACATGGCTGTGCTCCTGCTATGTGTTCTCTTTGGCAACAGGAATCCACGTTCACCTCTGGCAGCATCACAAGCTACGCCACTAAGAATAAAACTGTACTTTTTGTTCATCCCTTAATTAAGTGAGCAACAACGTTCAAATCCAATTTCCACCGAAACTTAGATGTCTCTAAACAAAGATGCTTCATGGTGTTCCCCACCCCTCCTCCTCTCTGTTCCTCTACAGTCTGATGGATCAGCCCCACAGCAGGAGGACCATGGTTCCCAGTGGCCAGGAGCCAGGCCAATTTGAGGAACAGGCAGCAACCTCCAAGCCAAGGACGGTCCCCAGCTGAACATCGGGTACAGCCACAGCCAGAATTGCACGAATACCTGAACCGAAGAGCTGGCTTTTGGAAAGGAAAGCAGAAGCTGCTGGCACAGTGCACACCTCCCCAGGCTGGGCCTAGAAGCAACATGGCCACAGTAGCAATGTCCAACTCCTGCCTGCAGCAAAATGCCAGGGAGAAGCCTGTCAGACCACTCTGAGGCCAGGATTGCTCCTCTACACCTCATTACCCCTCCAGCACTTCTTGCACCATGGGGGTAGCCCAGCAGCCCACCCAGACTTCTATCTAAGCTGCACAAAAACATCCTGGGAACAGCACTATAAACCAGACAGTCTGTGAAAACCAAGAACTGAAGACTCACTACCCCACCAACCAAATATCGTGCCTCTGAGCAGCATAATACATCATTTAATCCTGTTAGGGAGAAAGACAGACGCATCCTGCAACAGTTAAAGCTATCACTTTGATCAGTATTTCACAGAAGTAAATTATAAAGCCACGTCATCTGTTCAGACTCATGATGTCCTTGTCAGTTTCCAAACAATTCAGAAGAAACATCCAGTTCCCGCATGCCTGCTCAAATATGCAGCCACAGCAGGCAGCGGAGGCTGCCTTGCACACGGCCACTTCTGGGCAGGCAAAGAGAAAACATCACTGTCCTACAACAACCACCTACATTCTGGGTTTAGATTAGTTTCACTTTAAAGGACTTAGATTTGAGAAACCATAGTTACAAAAGTGGTAAACACAAATGAAATAATAATGACTTGCAAAAAATCCTGCCTATGAAGGAAGCAGCTCCTGCCTTCAAATACCAGATTCAATACCACTGTTTTGCCTCTTTGATTACATTAACCTTCTCCAACATCAAATGAAGAGAATATTACTTAATCTGGCCTGGAGGGGTTGTTAAAACAGTTTGATTAACAAGCAGGTCTGGCAAGTCCAGCCAGATAACTGGACAAGACCATCTCTTGTAAATACAACAGGTAAGCCCTTCCCTGTGACAGCATCAGTTCACTAGACATAATATATTTGGCAAATCAAATATAACTCATAATTCACACTGTGTTCACATTCATACTATAATTCATCTTAAATATCTCTAACTACAATAGTTCATGCAGTCTATCAAGAGGCATCTCAGCAGAAGTGCGATTCACAACTTCACAGGAATGCTGGGGGAAGGTTTTTGCTATCACTTTGAATGTTGATAATTGTATGCTACTGAGAATAACTTGCAGGAAGGCAGTGCATAGTAATACTAGATGAGTTTTCTGCAACTGAAAAAGGGAGAGATTTCCTCTTCTGAGTCCACCACAAATGTATGAACCTTCTGGATCTGTTCTTATTATAAGGTTCTTGACACTATGGGCAATCTTATGTTTGCTGCTAACACATCAACAAGCTGCTGTGGTCTATAAAAACAACCATTGGAAGATGACACCTTGGTAATTTTCAAACTTTTTAAAGGAAAAAAATCTCTGTTAACCAAAAGCTTTGGTTAAACTCTACTCATTAAGCCCTGTAACAAATACAGAGTGATAGACCACAAAGCAAAAACATCATAAGAAACTAAAGCTTAAAAATTCCCACAAATCCACTACAACTTAGCACCATTTCTGTGCTGTCCCTGCACCAGACAAATGCTCTGCAGCCCTTCACACACCAGAACAATGGCTCCTGAAGTGACGGAAATAGCATTATCCAAGAATTTCAGCAACGTTATTAGTGCAGCGTTTCCTGAAACCGCTACAAGCCATAAACAACCACGGAGAAGTCAGCCTGAGATGCCATTTTGACTCCATCTGTGCAGCAACTAAATAGTGCACGAGAGCCAGTATTCACTCCTACTCAAGAGACAGCAGCTCTGCCACACAATCCAAACCTTGCAAAAGCATTGCCTGGACACCCACCAGATGGCTCTTGTGGGCTGGGCACCCACAGCGACAGGCAAGAAGAGGGTGGGATTCACATTCTCCGATCAGAGCTAACTTAGTAAATTAACCAGTACTCCAAGTTCCTGCTGCAGTTAGTGGAAAGACCCAGGCATTTCAGAGACCAATTCACCCCCTTTTCAGTAAGTGTCAGAGATAGCAGGGTTCTCATATTAACTGTTCTCTTCCTGCAGTTGGAACACATGCATGCCTCCTCTCTTGCCATGAAAATACGAGATACAATCTATTCTACGTGGTTGTTTCAGGTTTGTTGTTTTTTAATTCAAATAACTCATTGACATTTTCAACTGCTACTTTTTTTCTGAAAATAAACCTTTTTTCTCTTTAGTGACAAGTTGCACATCTTGCAGTAATTGAAAAAAGGACAGCACCAGATAAGTGTATCCTGTCTGCCTTGAAATAAGTTTGCTACTTCCTTTTCCAAGAAGATAAGAAACATCTGCATACAGGCATTACTAAAGAAAAGCTACCTTTCTGTAAGGAAAAGCCTAATTGAAAATTCAAATAGTTTCTATACCTCATGGACACAACCTGGTGTAGCAATTCAGGTGGGTATGTTACAACCTGAGCAACAAGGGGGTGCCACCAAGCTGTCCAAATTATATATAAGAGCTGTCTCTCATTCAGAGACAAATCTCACTTACCTTTTTCTCACCAAGTAATTATAAAACATAAACTACATTGTATATTTATTTTCTTTCCTGTGCTTCCCGTAGTCTTTTTCTAGCTATTTTTCCCCATCATTTCTCCTCTTCCTATCTTCCAATATTCTTACACCAACATCACAAATTTTATCTGCTACACAACTACTGCTATACACCCCACTCCCCAGCTACCTGTTCTGTACCTGCTCTGACTGCAGCCCAATAACGAGTTCCCAAAACCCATCCAGTTATCCAGGTGAGGCAGGTCAGGTCACGCCCCACTTGCTTCACCTGGAGTGGCTTTCTACTGCAGGGACTATTTTGAAGCTGGATGCTCAGGAACATGAGCTGCAGGTGGGCTTGGATTCTGTCAAAGGGGAGCTGCTCTGTCACACACGCCCAGCCACCACACCTGCCTTGCTCTCCCCACTCCCGTATCTCACTGCATCACTCCCACAGTCTGTGGGACCTGGCCCTTAGGAGATGGACAATGTTGTCTGCTACAGCTGCCTGCTACCAATCTCCTGGACAAGGAGAGCTGAGGATGTCCTGGGTCCATGCCTGCGAGACAGACAGATGGCCGTGCTGCCACCCTGCAGATTTATCCTGCTTTCTCCCACTCACATCCTTGGACTTCTTCTGCCCACCCTAATTAGTGGAACTTCGATTTCTGCTCCATTTCTTTATTCCACCTGTGCCATGGCATCAAAACTAGCTTGGAGTAGTCTTTGAACAGCTAGGTTCTCTTCTACTATAACAATTTATTAAAGAAACAAAATGCAGCATGAATATAAACTATTTATTATGGAAGTAGCACTGATGCTCTGAAATCAGACAATAAATCAATATCAGTTTTCCCCTACAACAAAGTCATTTGTAGCTAGCTGCCTCCCCGCTTCAGAAAGCCTCCTAGGCTAAATGCACTCATGACACCCAAGTTGATGGGTGTTTGTCACCCTGAAAATAGAGAGGACAAATACAAACATGTCCTAACCACCAGCTGAGAGGAGCAAAGGAACTCTGGAAGTGATGCAAACCATCATGCAACTGTGTCATATAGGAGAACAGAGCAAGGTGCTGCCTGCCTGCTCCCCTTGCACCAGACCCTTCTGCAACTATTTCAAAGATTTGAACTTGGGAGAAGGCCACAGCCTTTTCAAAGGACATTAAGAGTAGCTCACTCAAAAGACAACTCTTCATGTATTTGAGCACCCCACTTTCCAAAGAGAGTTATCTTCCCGCCAGCCCAGCCCCTCCAACAGGCGCTCCAGCAGATGCCAGTACCAGAGGGGCAAAGCTGGGAGGGAACCCCTTTCCTGCAAATGCTCCAATGGCTCCTGGCTGCTATCTGGTGACCCAGGCAGGCCCTGGCACCGGCTGCAGCTCCATCAGGAACCCCACCCGGGACCACTGCTGCTCCCTGACACACCCGATACTGCATGGCCTGTCTCCAAACACTCTTATTTATTATCTTAACCAAAAACGTCTGAATGCATTTTCATGTGGAAACTCTACAGTAGCACAATGTCTTAAAGCCACACTCTCCTCCTCAAAAGTACAAGGCAGGAGATTTGATTTGTAGAAGTCTGGTACAGAAATGTAAGCCCCATCATCTGATTAAACAGATAATGTATTACAACTTCTTGTAACTTCATTCATTTACCATCCTCCTTTCTTTAGCCAACAAGATCCCCACTGTGTATTTACACATTAAGTTGCTGATTTTAGGTGATAAGGTCCTCTGAAAATGTGGCACATTCTTGATCTTTACCAGAAAAACAACAGCTCCATCCTTTATTTTTCACATTGGTGCAACTGTGAAGCAAAACAAAGTCCACATTTTCCTATTTGGCTGAAAAGCGTGCCTCACAAATAAGTCACAGAATAAAACATAATGATGACAGCAGGTATGGAAAAAAATAATGAGCTTTGAGAGTGGATCAAACAGTTTCCTTAAATAAGCAGCAATTAATTTACATTTCTTCTCCTCGTGCAAATCATAACTTTAGTGTTGTTATGTTTTTTTCATTTTAGTATTTTTTTTTCAGGTACGCATGAGGAAAGTAGGAATGACACTACAACTAAAGAGACACAGCCACTGAAGAGTATGAGTCAGCAATTTTTAAACAAAAATAAAATATTCTTTCATTTGTTAGAATGTTCAAATAGAATAATTATTTCATCAATACTGTTAGAACTTTTACAGAATTACTTTGTCCAGTTAGTTAAAAAGAAGACATAAAACACTTTGAAGAAATAAAAAAGGAAGGACAAACCTCTTTGGAAAAAGAGAACAAAAAATGGAACACAGAATATTCTTTCAGTATATAAAAGGCTTGTATAAAGATTTTGGATCAGCTGTTGGCCAGCCTCATCAAGAATACATGAGAAATAAATCAGCTTGATTTTCACTGAGAAAACTTTTGTATAGATGTCATGGAAAGCTTTCTAAGCATAAGGACAGCTAAGGCCAAGCTACTTTAGGAAGGTTACATATACAGACAAATTAGCAAAAAATAGCAATGTGGGAGGAAAATTACCTCATTATCCCTTACAATGGTGCTAAAAGCCTCCAGTAACTCTCTGTGCCAAGTTGAAACAAAAAATGATTGTTGCAAGTGTCAGCAGGTTGGATTAATTTTTACATGAAATAGGCAAAAGCAATATTTTCCATATAAATAATGCACAGTTTAAAACTAATGGCTTTGAAACTTTTAAATATTGTATTCGCTTTAAAATAGCCTTCTCAGATTCAGACTACATTTTGGGAAAATCCACAGTATAAATTTTCCATACACTCCTCGTAGAAGTGTTTGGAATGAACATCCACTAGCTGACAGTACAGTTGTGCATTTATATATGAACTGATCTTCATGACAAAGACAGTTTTCTTAGGACATTCTGTTACTTCTTGCCAAAAACTAAGCTACCACTTCACAGTGTAACACTCACTCTTTTCTTTCCACAGTCTAGACAGAAGCAGTGACTCCATAACTAAGGTTTCCAAATCCTTTCAGTTATAAAACCCCAGTATTAAAATTTCACAACTTTTTGACCAATGAAATGGTTCTGACCAGGATTGTTAATAACCCCAACCATTTGTTGCAGGAGGCAACACTCAGCAATACAATCAGATTGACATCTCTGTCCCAGGAGGGCAAATCTACGGTAACTAGTTAAAAAATCAGGCTATTTACTGCAGAATGCCACCTGCTACTGCTGGCAAAGTGCATCCAAACAATCACACAGGGCATATTATCATAACAAATGGGAGTTTTCATTTACAAACCCAGAAGTGCTGTGCTGGTATGGTTATCCCCAGTCAAAGGGGGGAGGGAGGGAGAAAGACAAGGAGAAGAGAGATGGGTGCATGGACAAGAGAGCTTCTCCAGACAGAAGGATGGCCAAGGTGGGGACAGGGCTCAGCTCCCCTAAGCACTACTGCTGCATCTTCTCTTATAGGCTGCATAATTATTTCAGCAGGAAAGGATTTCATGGGGTGCATTGTCTGTCAAAACACATGCAAAAAAGCAGAAGTATATGTAAAGCATATATACTTTATGGTACATAAAGTACCATATATTTCTTATTTCATCACATTCTGCTTGTGAACTTGGAAGGGGACACTGTGGGCCAGGCTCACTGGTCCAGTTAGGAGAGCCAGCCTCCAGCACTGACCAACAGCAGCAGAAAGGTTTGGGGGGAATTGCAGAAATACAGCAGTCATGAAGCAGCCTATCAAGGACTGAAGTCTTTTTTTTTAACAAAAATATGGGAACTAATGTTTCTTTAGAAGGAAAAAAAATTGGTCACACAATCTGTGTTATTCAGGAAATCAAACTAGATTATCACAGTGATCACTTCTGGCCTCACAATATATTAATTTTTAAAATATTGTCATTTTCTCTGTTTTTCCCCATGAAGTCCAAGCAACTTAAGAAACCCACCCTTCATCTCCTGGATTTTACTATACATCTTTCTTTACTGATTCTACAGAAGTCTTGGAAATCAAATGCCTTTTTATTTCCAACTTCTGGGAATAATCAAAACTTTGTTCAACACTATGGCTTTTATTCCAACACACATAAATAGCTTCTTGACTTGCACAAAACCTGAAACCACTTTAATCAATCAGCTATATATAGTCTGGATAAATACTGAGTCTGAGATACTGGGTATACAGCCAATCCTGTGCTATTTGCTAATACTTTGATCTAATTTCATATTATATTAAGAAGAAATGAAACATATTCTGGTGAGGACAAAGGCAACAGTAAAGAAATGACAGCGTGTAAAAGCAAGATAGAGAATACGTACATTAGCTAAAAATTCAACTTGTTCCAAAAGCATTTCAAAAGACAGAAATACACATAGAGTTATCACAAAATAAGACACAAATTTCCATAATTTTGTTATTTTGTTACTCTCACAGGAACTCACTCTTGATTTTCCAGAAGTCTACCACTATATAAAGTATATTTAATAGCATTAGTAGACAGCACTACAGCCTCACTGCGTGGGTAACACACTGCTCCATTTTCTATGGAATCATTATGGCACAGGTGATTTATGTCTGTGCAACAGAAAGGGCTATTCTGTAGAAATATCACAGGAAATGACACACAGGAAATAAACCAACACAGACATCTTACAATCATTTCCTAAGCTCTAGCACAGCAATCTGCTGAGCTCCTGAAACAACCCAGATGCTGCTGACGCAAGGAACGAACAAGCACCAAAAAGGCTTCCCTCTTCCCAGGCTTCTGGGTCCCAAGAGGAGAAAAAGATGAACGAGGCTACAAGGTATGGAATAGTTGGTTATTTGTGACCTGGAAATATGCTTTATTGGGTACTAGCTGCTCAGTCCTGCCATGGTTCATCTACGGTGGGTATGGACAGATGGGGGAGGCCTGCAACGGCTGTGAAAACAAGAAATCTGAAGATTAATATGTGGTGAAGGCTCATGTAATGGCTGGGGAAAAGAAGGTCATATGGAGGCAAAGTTGCAGCGAGTCTCATGCCAAAGTTTTCTCTTCTTCCTCACTCATGATAGGAGGCTTGTAAGCAAAATGAAAACAGACTTTAGCAGGTCCTGCACTGATAGGATAAGGGCTATTTGTTCTAATCTAAAGGACAGATTCAGACCAGATATAAGGAAGAAATTTCCTACGATGAGGGTGGTGAAACACTGGATTACTCAGAGAGGTGGTAGATGCCCCATCCCTGGCAACATTCAAGGCCAGGCTTGGACAGAGGTCTGAGCAATGTGATCTAGTTGAGGATGTCCCTGCTCATTGCAGGGGGGTAGAGTTTTAAGGGTGATCTCATCTCTAAAGGTCTCTTTCAACCAAACATTTCCATCATTCTGTGATTCTATGAACTAACCGTAGCACAATTAACATAACAACCTGTTACCATGTGTTATCCTGCTAAGACTCAAAAGCATCTGTTCCCTTCCCACAAGCTCCAACTGTATCAGGTAATGGATAGAGTAAAAATTCAGTTCCTGTCCTCAACAGCACTTATTAATTCAGGTTACAGAACGATATCAACAGATGCAAAGAAATAATTGTGTTTCAGTCAGGTTTGCCAATGTGCAACAGAAGACCACATCCTGGAAACCAGATGAACTCAATAACATTTTAACTTGAATTTTATTAAGGAATGCTAGGACATACCTCATGAGGGTTTAACTGAATGCACAGTATAGAAAACTGTTTTCCATCCAAGTAAATTTTACCAGTTAAAAATAGCCAGAAAATGAAGAAATATCTCAGCATACTATTTCATTATTAGTCAACATTATACTATTCCCACCACCCTTAATGATACAGCCTTTTAATGGAAAATGATATATATGAAAGTCACATATGCAGATCTCTTTACAATATATTAAAACACATCTGACATTGGTGTCATAGGCTAAGAATCTATGAGGCATCCATAGAACATTATTTTCTATGGAAAACAGAGCAGAATTATTCTACACTAATTTGAATACACAGGGGTCTACACAAGCAGATTACACTGATTTTAAATATAATATAATTATTTCTTGTAATACTTTTTCTTATCCACTAAGATACCTAGCACTTATGCTATTGCCTACAAATCAAGGAATTGTAAAATACACAAATACTGCATTAACACTCTTAAAACACTGTGGGTGAAATCTTGGTCCCGTTAAAGCTGATGTCAAACTTCCCACTAATATCAACAGAATTTCATCCACTGTGCCAACTCAGAAAGCAGAAAAGGCTTGGAGATAGAAAATTAAAACAATAAATAAGATTGCTTTAATCACTACTTCTGATATCTTCAACCATGCAATTTCTGCCCCTCCCCCTGCTATGCCAACAAGCTGAAGGTTCAGTGCCTGGGTAGTTGATTTATCACTCCCTGTGACAAAGCTTTGGACATTGCCCTTCCCACTGCTTCATGCCCAGCAAAACACAACGCAGCAGCTCTTGCACCAGTTGCATTTTAATAGTGCAGGAAAAGATCCACAGCATTGAAACTCAGTTTTGCAGTGACTCAGTCAAGAGCGCCGCACTTCCTAAAACTGGGGTGGCCTTGGTGGTTTCGTTTGGTTGGTTGGGTTCTTTTTAAGGTTTGAGGTAAGTTCCCCAGTGATCAGTGTGCAAGGGATCTTGCAGGAGAGTGGGTGGCGCCATTTGGCTCTGGTCCCAAGTCAAAGGGTGTTTTGCAATTATATTGTCACCTCTTCAGATATGCCGCGGAGGCTTCAAAGGAACAGCGCTTCTGGAAATCAAATGGCTCGATAAGTCCAACGGGAGAAACATACCTAAAGGCCAAATATCTTTTATGAGATACTGGACTCCAGTGACAACTGTTATTTATAGACAAACTACCCACTCTGGGCAACCTAAACAGCAGCTGTATCTGTGTATGAAGAGCAGAGCTTTCATGTAAGGCCTCAATGCATAAGTTGAGGCAACATTTACTGGCCCAGCCACCTCAAAACCAACTTCTGCAACACTGTAGGAATATCTACCAGAGTAGTATCACCACAGGGAATTGCAATGAACTCCAGTACTAGTGAATTATTATGCATTATATTTTGCTTTCTGAAAAATAAAAAGTATTTAAAACTAGGTTTATAAAAACTTCAGATTTGGTACACCTGTCTATTGAATTCAATCAATAATTATTTTTCCATGCCAACAACAGGCAGGCAGAACAGTAATTAAAATTTCGGTTCACATAAATGCATGTAACATTTGCACTGGATTAAGCACCAAGCTTGCTTGCAACAGCAAATACAAAGAGGCAATGTTTTCTTAAATGTTGTCCTTTAGAACAATGAAATCCCCTTTAAATTTCTTTTTAATACTGTCCGCAATGGTCTTATAAGACATCTGAGCTTTACAAGGCACGAGCATGCTAAGAAGAAATACTGGCTCAGTTTTGAAGTGAAGATTCTCAATATCCACTACCCATTATTTTCTTTTCTGGATCTCCAGTTTCCAAGATCATTTTGCTATCCTATTTAATATTATCCTGTATTACACAGTCAATGATTTTAAAATGTCATTCTCCAATATGAAAGTATAACATGGTTTTCAAGAGACTACTCTATATGCAAATTCAGCTGGTGATTGCAGGGCATATTTGATGTTCATAATTTAGAAAAAAAAAAAAAAAAAAGAGACCTCTCTGATACATCAGGGTATATCAGGGTAGAAGACAATACATGAATAGATCATCCTGTAACATTTCCATGGACACAGGAATGGTGGAGCACAAATGAGAGTCCATCCTCAGTCAGGGATCTCTGAGCAGACAAAGAGCAGCAGCCATGAGAACACCAATCAAGGATGTCCACAGACTGTTGGTGACAGAGTTAAGTCTCAGGTGGGAGAACAATAATCTATCTGGACTAATAGTGACTTCAGGAAAATGCCTCTCAGAGAAATATAAACACAAATACACCTTCTGCTCCTGTGCTCACACACAGAACACCACTGTTTCTACTGAAGGCCTGGCTATACAGACCAGGAAAAACCTGGGGTAATGCTCTCTGTATATCAGCTGCACTACCAACACACACCTTGCCCCTGTCACCTCGTGTTACAGCAGGGGAGGATGGGCTCTCCAGAATGATGGATGAGCTACATTTTGCTGCTGCAGAGTGAGAGCAGACACACTGCTAACTATGCCAGTGGGGTCACAGTCAGCACCCTGTGCGATCCCCTGGGAAGTAGTGTTCCCCCTCCCATGGTACCATGGTCCATGGACCACAGTCCCAACAGCTCCACAGGGAAAAGGTGACACTTTGATCCTTTCATCCCAGCACTCTCAGCAGTGCCAGCTCACAGAGGTGTCAAACTGAACACACATAACAGGGAGAGCTGCCCTGTGGATAGAGGTTAGCATCCTTACACTTTGTCAGGCATGCCCCACTTCTCAGTGCCACCTTTAGTAAGGCTGGTGATCCTTGCTGACGGTGTAGACCAGCTGTGGATGTGCACAGGTATATGTAGGCCTTGGTGCCCAAGGTTGTGACAGAGAACACCAAGGAAACAGGGAAAGCAATGTATCCCTAGGAAATAAGGGTAGGCAGTAACTACAGATAGCTAGCTTTGGAGACAGTAATATTATCTTACCTTGAAGACTTTAGGCCTTATATATTTCTTATGAGATAATACTGCAAAAAATGCATACACCAGATTGATTTTCTTAGGAAACCAGTTTCTTAGTAAATTACTGAGTTTATCCACTGTTGTCTGCCAATAAGAAATTGTTTCCTGGATACAGAGCTTAACAGCAGGCCACAAGACTTCCATCAGTACACAAAATTTTTCTTCTGCTTCCTCAGACTGTTTTGAACGGTTCCTCTTGTATACTACACATGAACAGGGGCTTGCCCAAATACCCACAAAGTTTCTTTCTGCAATGTCCCTATTTCATTTTTGTATGAAGGCTGAATGCACACTGTTGGTACCAACATTATATATTACTGAAAGAGTTTTTAAGATTACTCCATTCCACAGTTTTCATCAAAACACTGGTGGGTCTTCTTTGCACATTTGATTTGCTTCCCAATCATTCTATCACAAACTTGGTGGAGTTTTTTTCCCTCCTCAGTCTACAAATTTGTTTGGTATTTTCTCCTTCAACCAACCCCATGAGTAACTTTTACTTGCATAGGGGGTAAATAACCAGGCCTTGCTTTAACTACATTAACCTGGGAGCAATTTGTTGCAAAAGTCTACAGATGGGGTGCTGCCTCTTTCCAGGCATTCTCTAGGCTAGTAAATCAGTGCAAGGCCTTTGCAGGGTATCAGTGCCTTCCTCATGAGATTAAGCTTTAATCCAGCACTATTGCCCAAACATACTTTGCTGGAATACTTCAAGAGGTCCAAGAAGTTACTAACGCTAACAGAGTCTGAACAACTTTGCCTGTATGGGTGGCTGCTGTAACAAAATTCAGCTACAAAAAATGCAGGAACAATCAAACTTGTTATTGCAATTCATAGAGTAATTTCAGGTTGAAAAGCTGAACAGATGGCATTTGTGAGCTTTATTCAATATCTTTGACTTTTTAATTAGATTCCTGTTCGTGTCAGTCTGCTGGTTTACAGCAGGAGACCCCAGATTTCAAAGTAACCTTAGGAATCCCATTGCTCTGTCTGATAGAAACCACTATGCCAGGAAACTGCTGCAGGCACAGCTCCTGCTGCTTCCACCACAGGAACTCATCAGCAGGTAATTAAAAGAACCAAATTAAAGGGATAGTCCAAAAATGCAGCTACGCCTTAGCCAAAATGCAAATTAGAGCCTTAATGCACCACACTGCTTTATAATTTTAGGATGCTTTTGGTATGTTTATCATTAGGAATCTGTATGCCGTAATTTTCTCCTTCATGCCTTCACGTGGTTCGCAAATTCACCTTCTGCCCCTGACAAGCTCACCCTGGGTTTTCACTGCTTTTTGGAAAGCTACATGTGGGCAAAATGAAACAAAACATACTGACTGCTAAAAAGCTTAAGAACTTGTAAGGGAATAAACAGTGCATCCCTCCCAAAGCACTGACACATGGCAAAAAGCACCGAAACATGGCAAAAAGCACCAGCAGACTCCAATGGTTGTGGGAACAGACACCCCAACAGACAATAGTGTCATTAAATTTTAGAATAAAGTTCAACACTTCCTTTTATCAACACAGGTCAAACAAAACCAATCAAACAAAGAAAAAACACCAAAAAAAAAACCCCACAAGCCCCCAACAGACTGACTAATACAGCAAATTAGGACTTTTATGAGTGCTGCAGTGCATAAAATCTCAGTGACACTTTTAACCTATGGCAATAAAGAATGGCACAACACACTGGAATAGTAAGTCTAATTGTATCAATAAATGGCACAATTTCACAGCTGTCTCTTTATCAAAATCAATTAGAAGTTGACTATTTTGAGTTTTTTCTTTGTATTACTTTGCCTTTCTGAGGAGGGCAACTCCAGAATTCAGAAGACCTTCTAGACCTGTTGTAATCATGCTCAGCAGAACACTTACCACACCTCTAAATCCATTTTAATTTTGTAATATGTCCTGAATGTATAAGCTAGTATTAAAAATAGCCTGTTAGACCCAACAATTGGGTCTAATCATCACCTGTCTGGTATGTGTCCATCAAGGGGGAAAATACCCTGTAACTCTGCAACAGATTCCCCTTGTTTATTCAGCACAATTTTGCCCCAAAATATTTTGTCAGGAAAGAAGAACAATTCTGTCCTAGCAGGGAATGAGACCGAATCCCTCTGGAACTGCGTCCCTTGCCAGTGGATGTGATCACATCGGACAAACTTCTGGGGAATGAGAATGAACAGGATGTGTTGAGGTCTAACCATTTTCCTTCCCTGTGATGTCCAAACTGCCCTTAGGCCTAAACTTCCTAAAAGGTGGCTTTGTCAGGGTTGTGTAGTGGATTCCTGCAACAAAGTCCAAACAAAGTCTGGATTTTGTGATAACTAGTAGCATACATGGTAGTAGATAGTAGTATTGACAACAGATAGCACGGTATTGACAACAATGTCCATTTTGTTCTGTTAGTAACAGCAAACAGTGCTGAAGCAATTAAATGTAATGAAAACTTGAATAAACACTCTCATCACCTGTTTACAAAACATCACGATTAAGTCTTTTAAAATCCCTAAAACAATTCTAAACAATTATCTCAGATGACAAAACTAAACAGGATGGAGGAAACTTGCCCTATCATAAGCTCAATTGCACCAGATCTTCCAAACCCTCAACCAAAGCACCTCTCTCTCTCTTTCGTGCCATTCACAATGTTTCTAACTACAGCAGACAGACATCTGATGATTGTTGTATTGCATTAAATAGTTATTTAGCTGTTTTGCACTGGGTGTTTGGATCTCTGGAATTAAACTGCAATGCCACTCTCTCCTTTAGGTGAGACATCAGGAGTAGGGCTCTCTTTGCTGATAATTTTCTGTCTAATTCTGGAACAATGCACTCTACACTAGAAACTGCTCATCCATTCCCTCTCCTTTGATAAATTCAGCACATCATAACACTCTTGTGAGCTAAGCAGAAAAAAGCCAAAACCCCTCCCTTTCCCTGCTAAGTATAGAAAACTGTATCTCTGCTGTTTACTGATTTGGAGGCTTGTCTGACTGAAGTTTTGTAAATACAATCTATTTTGAAGTCATGAGCATTAATATTTGGATTAATGCCTTGAAAGAAACAGTTCACATAGCCTACGTTTCTCCCTGTGCTGATGTTCTCTATTGGTTGATTCTAAAGCCTCAAAAACACCCAACCAATGTGAAACATTAAGACCCAGGGACTAAAACAAATTTTAACCTGGTTCTATCTGGCTCTTGGCTTATAATGTTTCATAATGCAATTTACCCACTCAGAAATAAACAAAACAACAAAAAAAAAATCCAAACAAACCTTGCATAACTTATTTGCCCTCTGAATGTCTTGTTTCCCTCTGCATCATGAGTGAAAGCACAGAAAGGGGCTGAGGTGTCCTTGTGGCTTCACAAGCTGAAGAACTTCTTGCTGGAAGTCCCTATTTTTGTAGTGCTGGCAATCTGAAAAACAAAAATTGTTTTGTTAACACTTGTATCCCTAGATACAGAAAATAGAAATAAGGTTTTTTCTGAACCACTGCCAACTGCATCATTAACCTCTCCTATGAACAAGCCTCCAGCTCTCATGCAAAAAAAAAAAAAAAAAAAAAACAAAACATCTAGAAACATCACTCAATTCATACCTCACTTACGCATTCTGCACTGACTGCTCACAGCTAAAAACTTCTTTCTATGTAGAAATGGAAAATAGAAACCAGTAAAACAACACATTACAACCACCTGCTTCAAGAAGAACTGTTGTTAGGCTGTCCAGGTTTCCATCTAGGAAACACTCAATCAGAAAAGGTGGCTTGAAACAGGCCAGCACTATCACAGTCCCTTTTCTACACTGGTGGCCCTAACCACAAACTATGCCTGTACCACAATAAGATTGCCTGTTTCCCTGTGTTTGTATTTAAAGCTTCTATCAAATCCCAGCCAGGACCTCTACAAAATATCTGCACATCAAGTACAAAGATCTCCCATGGAAGTTCTCTTGCACCAACCAAGCCAGGCTCTGAAAAGCCAGCCACTGCTTTTGAGGTGACTGATGTGGAGCAATCAGCTGCTCCTTTGCCCACGTCACCTGAAAATGTTAAGACAGACACCAGCCATCCTCAGTGTATGTGCATTGAACAAGCAGAGTGACTAACTGAGCTCCCAAAAGCTGGCAAGGAGAACTTCATGCTCTACCAAGTCTGTCATTTTCATTCTGCAAAGTGTCAGACTGTATTATAATATTTTCTCTGATGTTCAAATTGGCACAGCTGATTTTAAACAGCTTCTTCACAGCACAAAGCACCTTGTCATAAAAATATCCTGATATCTACAATGGTTAAGCTGACATAAAACATAATTAAAACTAACACAAGAATTTTATCATACTCATGCTTCCAAAGGCAGTGGAATTAGAGCAAAGTCCTAAACTGACTTCACTGAAAAGAAAGGCTGTTCCATTAAAATAAAATGCAAACAAAACAGCAAATAATACAAGCTGCAAAACCACCACACAAAATGGACAAATTAATGGCGGGCCAGCAAAGCAAAAAGCAGCACCAGGGCAAGTTACACCCAAGAGGAAATGTGTGTAATAAAATGTAACTTATAAAATGCAACTAAATTCTTAGTTGTTACACAAAAAAAGTACTTGTTTAGCTCCAAATACACAGACCTGCTTTGCTAGTGAGGAAAGGTGGCTCTATCTACACAGAGCATTTAGAACTCAGACCACCAAAGCCCTCCTAATCATGGCTGTAAGAGACACAGAGCCAAGAGCTGCAGGAAAAGGCTGCAAGTGCCATGATTGTGGCATTCAGATAACACTGCCATGATCCATGTGTCACAGATATTGTCTTTCCCAAAGTTCACAGCACTGCTACTGTGCCCAACCTTTATTTTTTTGTCACACTTCCTTTTGCTACACAAAGACACAGCATGGCTCCACTCCTCAAAGCCACACAGGGCTTCCTTCACCATGGGGTTCAGTTCCTGAGCACCAGCAACTAAGACTCAAAACCTGGGGCAGTAGCTTGCTCTCACCTGCAAAACCCCTGAACTGAAAAGTGCCCTTTTTCTTCCCATGTTCCATCTCACTGAAAAGTGCTGCTCAAGCGTTTTCCTTTCCAGCTGGAAACACACTTCCAGCTCTTCACAGACATGGCTTCTTTACTGATGGTTTGACAGACATGGAGTGACACCTAGTACAGACCTAAATGTAAGATCTGTGTCAGGAGTTACGTGTAATTTCAACAATGCAGTGTTATACTCTGTCCTCTCAGGCAAACCTGACCCTCCTGGATTTTTGCTGGCCCATGCCTATAAGGGAATGCAGCTAGCTGTTAGCTAATACAGCCAGGGTGATCTCACAGTACTCAATCATCACAGATTTGTAAATGTCCAGCTAAAACATTTCTATCTGCATTGGAACAGGCAGAAACAAGAACTTATAGCAGGCAGATATACTACTTTTGATACAAAATAACTGATTTATAGCAAAGTATCACAGGAGTCCCTTCCTACCAGTCAGGTCTTAGTTGAACACTTACTAAGGATGATGCCCTGCTCTGTTTGAAGAAAACTTCCTGGCCAGGGTAGAGGGCCAAGTTTTTTGAAGTGCTTCCAGCCCTCCCAGTAAGCTACCTCTCAGGGAGGTCACAGTGCTCCCCTGCAAGCAGTCCATCAAATATTGAAGGAAGTTTGCAGTGATGAATACAAACTTCCCAGCAATGCTCTGCCAGCTCTGTAATACCCATCTCTCTGGATCTGCACAATCTTGAATAATAAGGCTTAACACAAGAAAAATCTATAGGGTAGAATATTGCTCATTCCAGTATCTTTTACACATTTACACATTCCAGTATATTTTTCTAGCAGGCTAGGAGGAAATGGACATCTCATACCAGCTTACAACACTCCTCTCTTTTTCCTTTCCCCAAAATGTCTTTAATACCAACAATTCCCATTAAACTTCTACCAAGGGCAAAGCAATTCTGAAGGAATCAATCTAAAAAAAAAAAAAAATCTTTCATGTGTCAAAAAAAAAGATAAAGTAGTACTTAGAAAAGAAAGAACTGCTGTACTAAAGTAATAGTCACATAAACCTCACACATCCCAGACTGAGATTTTTGCCTCCTGCCAACAAACAAGGACAAAAATCCCATACACTAAGCATGGCATATACAGCACCCTAGGCTCTGTCATTTAGTTAAGGACAGACAGGTAGGCATAGCTATGAAAGTCTTAACAGCATAGATTAGGCAGTATGTGCTATGGTAACAACCTTGGTTTGTCATTCATCTAGTATTCACATTTTCATTTTCCTGCTGAACAGGAGGGTACACAAAAATAAACACCAGCAAATGGCTAGCAGGCATGGCACTGAAGCAAAGTCCTTAGTACAAAGCTAGCACAGGGCCCTTCCAGCTCTACTGTAAACAAAGAGTGAATTACATTATACACACAATAGCAACACTTAAGTTGCAGATGTAGTTCCTCAACTCTGATCTGGGAAGGGCTGCACAAACTCAGGGCAGGTGCTGTCTGCACAAGCAGGGAGCAAACACCGACTGATGGGTTTTTTGGGATTTTTTGCTGGGTTGCCAGTCATCGTCATTAAAAACTATAGCCCCCGGTTAAAGCCAGTGTACAATGACAAGGCACTGAGCAATTCAGGAAGACAACTCTACAGACACCTCCATCCCCTTGAGCTGAAGTACACATGTGTCAAAAGGGAGGTATGAGCTGCTACCAAACCTCAACAGGTCTGGCAAGAAGGGAGCAGAGAAGTGACGCTTATTATTCATGTGGTTCCCCCCAGGGTTAGCCACTGGTAGATAAACCAAGTACAGCACAGCACCCTCCTATAAAATGCACTGCAAACAGCTCTACAGGATATACATCCAGACCTTGCCTTGTCAATCACCAGAGAGAGAGATTTTAACTTCATCTGTGACATCTATATTCAACCAACCACTGGTGAATAGCTTGTGGCAGCTGTTGCAGCTTTCTGCAGCAGTCCATCAGCTTGCTCAACATGGTTTTTTTTGAGTTGCTATCCCTCCCCTTTCTCCTAGAGAAATTTGGGGATAGTCTGCAGATCCTGCCAGAAAGCTGCTCCTGCTTACAGAAAACAAACAAACAAACAAACAAAAATCCTGCAACTTTTCCAGCCCCAGTGAACAACTCTTAATGCACCACGTGTCATACTGGACACAACACAGTACATTCACACATTCAGAATATAACCAACTCCTGGGAGCCCAGGCTGCCCAGCGACACACTGAGCTTCAGCTCTGCTCAGGGGCAGCAAATCCTCCTGTCCTTGGGAAGGGACCATTGACTGAGCACATCCATTCAGCCTGCCCACAAAGGCAGGGCAGTGCCACAGCATGCAGCTCTGCCCAGAGGGCAGAAGCTGTCTGTACAAGGAAAGCTGGACTTCACTTCCCTGTGCCTGGGTGTTTGTTTCAGGAAATCTCCCATTCCCAAGCCAAGTTTCAGGACCTACCCTAACTGCTCTGTCAGCTGCAGAGCAGAGCCAAGCAGATATGTATGTCTGGGATGATCCAAAGCATTTATTTCCCCACCTTTCTTGCTATTTTCAAAATGTATTTCTGAAAGCACTTGAATTTTTCTTCTGGTTTTTATTGACGATTTGCACTTCAGAGACAACATATGAACAAAATTTCTGACCTTTTCCCTAAACTTTGACCGATCATATGAGAAGAAGGAACATCTTGTTAACACTACTTCCCCTTAATACACTGATTCTACACAAAACTAATGATCATCCTCTAAATCCTCTCTCTACTCAGCAGTTTAATTAGAAAGATGATCATTGATTAATGCACTTGAGTTACCTGAAGAAGGTGTGACTGAACACAGATCACTCAACCCAAGAGAATTGTAGATTAATTAGTTCTTCATTAAACTTCATTTTCCTTTTTATTTAACTTCGAAAGGAGGAGCAAAACCCCACAACACAAGAACAAAGCACCAAGCTTTCAGTCTTAAACTTCTGAGATAATTTTTATTTCACTTTATTCTTTAGGAAGTCTCACATTTCCTTGCCTTGAATTTCATAGTCATCTACTTTTTTTTTTTTTTTAATTATTGTAATTTTACAAAATAAACACACCAAGCCTGGAACTTCAATACTCATTTGCAAAGCTCTGCCAAAGACCTGCAGTCTTGAATTAGTTTGCTCAGGCAAGGAAGTAGGAATGACACTGATACTCGACGGGAATGTGCACAGCATTAAGTGCATACCACAACTGAAACCAGGTATACTTCCAGCCAGCCAGTGGCTTCAGTGTCCCCACCTAGGAAGACAGCCAAAGAGTAAACATTATTTGAAGGTTTCCTCACTCTTTTTTAAGATCTCACTAAAATTCCTCCAGCCACAAGGTGGTCTACAGCCTGATGATGAGACTTTTAGCCCTGAAAAGCAGGTAAGCCTTCCTTGACTGTAGCTCTGCACCGTAACTCATGCTGCCCTTGGTCTGGGAAAGCTCATGCTTCATCTGCCCTTGGAGCCACAATTCTGTCTGCAGGTGTTCTGAACAGCCTGAAAGGACCAGCTAACTTTTCTCTTTCTATGAAAATCCTCTCTTGGTCTCTACAAATGAACAGAAATCATTCCCATATCACGACCTTCTCCTTGCCCACTGCCCTGTGATCATTTCCTTACCACAGGTTGAGTGAAAAAAGCCCCAGGTGATTTCAAGCAAACAATCCTCCTGCTGCTCTGTCTCCCTTTGTTCAGGAAGGTCTCCTGAAAAGTGGCAGGTAGAGTTGGTGACTCAGCTTTAGGAGCAGCCTAATCCTTCTCCTGGTCACCAGAAAGTGACACTAGGAAGGCAGGCATGGGGCAGACCAGAAAACCAGGCTAGGCAGAAAGGGAAGAACAGAGCTTTCCCTTCCGTGTCCTAAATTACATGCTTCATATCATCTCTTCTTCTATGCATGCTTCTTCCCATACTTGGCATTACTTATTCACTTTCAAAGCACAAGTTACCACACAGGATACAACACAGCCCCACAGACTCCTGGTACAGGGTTAGAAAGGATTTTTGAATCAGCCTCTGTCAACTTAATACATAATCAATACATGGCTCCAGCAAAAGTCAAGCAAGGAAGCTGATGCTGCATTTTAAGATTTACATTTAAAATTTACATTTTTAAAAAAGCTGATGCATGCCATTTCAGAAGCAATCCACTATGATTCCCTCCCCTTCTGCCATTATCCCTGGTGGTGGAAAGGTTTTTTCTCAAATTGTTTATTTCAAAGCTATTTCATCATCAGCTATGGAGAAAACAAAATAAGCCTGTGTTATTGCAAAGGACTAGGAGCAGTAACTAAATCTTACTGAGGCTTCTGATGGTTTTGCCAACACCCATAGATCACTTCAATGATACAGTTCTGAAGACAGGATGACCAATAGGGAAAGGACAGAGAAATTGAGAATTGAGCCTGATCTATGTGAGATCCATCACAAACCACATCTTTCTAGTGGTAAAGGGAATACAGCTGCATAGAGCACAAGTAATAGATGCATAAACCCTATCACCAGCTTGGGACTCTCATTTTCAAAACATTTTTGCAGTGAGGCAACTTAAGAAAAATAAACATTCCTAGCCAGGCAGAGATCAGTCATAAACCTTTTCTGAAAGGGAGATGAACTCTCTTATTGTTATTTAAAGCAACACTATAAATCAGGCCAGATCTATATAAAGCAACACTATGGGCTTAAAGCAACAGTGGCATTATTCTGTGAGAGCTCAGGCTGAACACCCCAGGAAAGACACACAATATTTGATAATGCTCAGGGCCAAAAAAGAAAAAAGTGGAAAAAAAACCCCCAAAAAACAGCTAACCCAAAGTAAAAAATAACAAAACCTACAAACAAACAAAACCCCATCCCTCCCACCACCCTGACCCCCTCCCCCAAAAGAAACCCTTCAAAATAACTGAAAACTGAAAAAAGCTGGGAATTTCTGTGAAATTCTCCATGAAGCTAACAAAAAACAGCAAAAAGTTGCACATAGAGAAAGGCAAGTAAAGCTACCAACATTATCAACAGCTCATTACTCATATTTGGTGATAGATACCATATTTAAGAATTAGATATCTACATTTTACAGATCACATGCAGGAAGATATGCTTCAGAAAATACTCTTTTACATTTTCCCAAGTATTTTATTTTCCCTCTTCCAGAACAGTCATCTGGTATAAATTTTTGGACCTTACGTCATGCACAACAAAATAGCCTGCTATTTTAATTCTGCATTTACATCAGAACATTCATAATTGATTAAAAGCAACAGAAATGGTGGGGGAAAACAGCTTCAAAGTATTAGCCTGAAATATAGACCCAAATTCAGTCTCTTTTGTTGAAATGTTTTGAAAAAATTCGGCACATCAAGACAAACAAAGTGAAACACTGGAGCTATTCCTTCTCACCTTAGCACCCAAACTCCCTGGGTCACCCACCATTAATTCCATCTGACAGGCAGACAAACCTATAATTTGTCACATTGATTAACTCTTATCTAAGATTTTGTAACACAAGGTCTTGAACTGCTTAATTGTTTCAGTTCACAAAAGGGTTCTAACAACCCTTACATTTTTTTCAAAACAGAGACTGAAGTTGATGCAGATGACAATGTTTCCATTCACACAAGTTTTAATTAGTGGCATTTTTGTTGGGAGCATGCTTTGAGATGGGCAGTCATTGTGTTAAGGGACAATCTTTACACACTATCCTTATAATCTCAAGAGCCTGAAAATGCTGAAAAGTATATCATGAGTACTGCAAGGACATCCATGGCACATGCACCTTTGGGTGTGAAATGTGAGGTTGGTAAAATATTGTTCTTTATCAGGGTTAGCACAACAAATTAGGAGAAAGATCATAAAAACAACTTAGTCATTTATACTCTGCAAACAATTACCTATTTGCTGCAATCCTGATCTTCTTGGCCTGCTAACTTGGCCAACTCTAGAGGCTGGCAAGTGCTTCCCTCTTCCTTTCCACCTTACTTGAGCAAATACAAATTTTCCCTTTCAGAAAAGCTCCTAGTGCCTCTCGGGGATCATGACTGAGAAGGCAAAGATCTAAAGCACTTCTCACTAGGAGGAGTATTTTGTGTTTTCTGAGCAAGATGAATATTTTAAAAGGGCTTGAGATAGGGAGAAGCAAGAGTTCCCAGTGTCTTTATAAATATGGAAGAACAAGAAAATGGGAGGAGGTAACCCAAACTCTATGAAGCCTTTAGACTTCGGCTGGAGCAATTCTGATATATCAGCAGCAACTTCATTCCCACCCTGCAGAATAACTAAGACATGACCTTAGTCTTGCCAACACCCTCAAGTCATCAACCTGCATTATCCTGATTTCTTAAACAGCTTGAAGATGTCATGCATTAGATCCTTGTTTTTGTTGGTTTATTGCAACCTTCATAAAATTCCCCAGTAGTGTTTTTATGCTTAGCTGTTTTTAAACAAAGCAAAGAGATCCATCCCTTCTATGGAAGTCATGATTCCAACACTTGCTCCTTTAGACTAACAAAGAATTATCAATACAATCCTATAGAGTCTCCTGCAACTTGGGAGAAAAAAATGTAGAAGACAAAAGTTTTTTTTTGAACCTTGCTCCCAAACTTTGGGCATCACACCTCTCAACCCCAACACTCCTGAGAGTAGTATAAGGACTAAAGTACAAATTCTACTCTCAGCTTTACTGGAATTAACGGCATGAATGATGACTAGTAAAAAAAGTAGTAATTTTTCAATTATTGCCTCAAGTATGCCTTGGCATAAAGCTTTAATGAATTTGGAAGACTATTAAACACCCAGATACCTTTTCCTCTGACAAAGCAGAGGCAGTAGGAATCATGGACCTACCCAGCTGGGTGTTCAGTACCACCCATCATCATCACCACCCCAGGCACAGACAGAGGCTGGTGAGGCAGAAGCTCATTTTATAAAGTGGGAGTATTCAGTGATTGTATCAGCAAAGCTCTAAGCTGCTCTTGCGAGCACGTGCAGATAACGATTTTCACCAACTCTGGCAGGTTGGTAGATCTGTATTAATTTCCATCAGGCTGCAAAAAGCACCCCAACTCCCCCCTCTACTCCCTGAAGGTATAACAATGCTTTGAAGGAATTACTGGCTAAATAAAGTTGACAAATCTCTCTAAATTTCTGTAATGCATTCTTTTAAAAACAGTTGGTGTTCTTCTGTTGAAAATCTTTCCAAGAGGTTTCTGCCTGAAGCAGAAAAAACACTCTGGAAAGTTTTTGTCTGAATGACTGAAGGCTGGCCAGAAGTAAACACAGGTGAAAATATGATGTTAAAATATGGGAGGCGTGCTTAAGGGTGCTTCTACTACCACTATCGACCATATTTTACATCTAATACTGTGTAATGCAGCTGGAAGCGAAAAGACACTAAAACAGCTTTAAAACCCTAATAGCCTGCCCTTTCTGTTGTTGTTCCTTCAGTATTTTAAACAGGGGAACGCTGGATTACTGCAGTTTTAGCTGCATAAGTATGAAACACCCCAATTCTGTGCTGAAAATCCCTCTCTTGGGATCTGAGGCCAGGAAGGGACCACCTGGTTCAGCCAGTCCTGCTACAAGCAGCCAAGCACAGCAGACATCTGGTCACATAATCCATCAGTCCACATCATGACTCACAAAACACTTCATGAGATCTGAATGAAACCTGCAGCCTTCAGAAGGGGACCGAGGCCAGAGACACAAAGACTACGAGAGAGCAAAAGAGACTGAAGACCTCAAAAAGGTCCCATCACAATGTGAGATTTTCTGTACTAGAGGACACAGCTCTATTGCCAATCCCCATCATCCATGGAGCAAAGACAGACAAAAAACTAACCTGCTAACTCCTAAAAAGGAATTTTGAAACAAACTATATACAACTCACATCATAAATCATAGGGGTCCTTTGCCAACCAACCGTATCCCTCTAGGTTCCTAAATTAGTGCACCTTACACCACCCCTGGGCAAAATAGAGTCCCATCCAAAAGATGACATTGAGCAAAATCCCCTCTGGATATAACCCTCTCCACTGTGCATATGGAGAAGCTGGAAAACTAAGTTCCTAATTTAGGTACCTCAGAAGGTTGCTTGCCTGAGGTAAAGTAATTCTGAGACACAGAGCATCCCTTCTACTTCTTTCTGANAAAAAAAAAAGAGAAAGAAACAAAGAGGAAGAAACTGTTTTTAGTAATGAAAATGTAATTTAAGAGGTTGACACCCTGTTAAAAACTTAGTTATAATGAATTCCAGGATTCATTCAAGTACTCCATTCTTAAAAAAACACTATAATGAAAGGCTTACATATGAAATTTAGTAGTAATAACTTTGGGGTCAAATCCATAATGATTTGTTTGGCAAGGCTTTCACTGACGACACTTAAATGTGATTTCAATGGGTGTTCTGCCCGAGAAAGGGCTTTGAGATTGGCCCACACTGTACATTTAAGTCACCTCAGCCCCAGCATTATACAGCGCCAACCAGACACAAACCCCAGCATTATTTAAACCATTTGCACACCAGAGTCTCCAATTGCAGGGTGCAAAAGCCAGCAGGAAGCATTGGTCATTCCTTTAGCAGCAAACAAAAATGCAATCTTTTTTAGTTGGCTTTCTTATGATATCATTTAACTTCTATAATAGCAGTTGCTTTTTTTAAAATGTGGATTTGCACAGTATTCAATTTGCCAGTTTCCACATATAGATGTAAATTTACTGAAATAGCTGTTCACAAAATCCAAAGCCCAAGGGTGGAGTTCTAAAAATAAATATATGTAGTTTAAATTCTTTTATATCCATACATGATAAGAAATCTGGTACTATTCTGGTGAGCCATAAAAGGGGAAGAATGGTAAAACCACAAACAGGAAAACAGAAAATAAGAATCCGTATCTTTTGCTCTACCCTTTTAAAATTGCATGGATACTTCAATGGAACCATTGGCTAAATGTTTCAAACATCGGGTTTTCAAAGTATTTAGCCATATAAACTACCCTTTTGTTTCTGTTGGCTTCAAATGTTACTAGGCTCATGAATTCTTCCTGACGTCTTATTATTCAAAAAAATACAGCCAACACTGCCTTTATAGAGAAAGAAAAACCTGAGTATCATTTTCCAGTTAACTCTTCTGGATCTGCATGAAAGTGAAATCAGCAACAGCAATTTTAAGCCAGGTTTTCTAACCACTGCACCTAATCACCACCTTTAGAAGTATTTTATTTCCCAAGCTGTACCACAGAAAAATCTCTGCAATCACAACAGAAACTCAAGCTGCAAGAGTGGCAGAGTACACGCTAAAAAAAACTTACAATAGTCTAGGTACCTAAAAAACCAAGAAGGAGCAGTAGGTGAGACTTACTGCCCTACTGAATGCCATAACCCCAGAAATATTTCAAATAGAAAGCAGTCCTTTAATTTGAAGAACTTACACTAAGCCAGACCTGATCTCCCACTTTTCAAATGCAAATATTTCAGTGAATGCAACCATCAATGGCACATTATCATCGAAGGAAATTTGATAATTGTCACCTTCTTAACCTTTCAAGTATTCAGTCTTTTGTCAGGCTTCTGTGGTTCAGGATATCAATGACTAAACAAGCAATTTGCTTCCACTTCCATATTTCCACTTATTCCATCTCACCTTCAAACCACCAGCAGATCAATGACTTCACAGCCAACAGCTGTCAGTCACAATCCTTTCAACAAGTCCATGCTTCAAACACCAGCCACTTTAAAAGGGATAAAGAAAACACAAAACTGAGGTCTACCCCCTTAAATACCACGTGTACACCATTTGCGGGTCTCTCTCTTCATTTCCCGGGACCTTCCCTCCTGTTGTGTTCTTTAGGACCAGAGAAGCCAGCCAGGAGGAGCTCCAGATGACTCTAAACTGAAACATATTTGCCCTTGCAAGCATCTAAGTTTCTCCACCCGCGCCGAGGAATGAACTCCACGAGACAGCAGCGAAAATGTGCACGCTGTTATTTTGCTCAAGAAGCACTGCCCATCCCAACAATTCCTGGATGAAAAAAAAGTATTCAAACAACAAAATCATAAGCTTATGAGTTGGATCTTTAGTCAGAGAAACAAGATTTCTTCCAACTTTAAGGAATGTGACAATAACAGCACATCTAACCCCGCTTGATAAGTGGCAGGCAATTCTCCATATAAGGTGAAAAATGTGCTAGTGTAGCTCATGCAACACTGCTAATTCCCTCCCTGTTCTCAATATTCAAGAACATAAATGAACATATAAATCAATTTTGTAAGTAAACCTTTTGCTTACTTGCAGCTATAAACCATCTAGACACTGCTCGGCACATAAAGAATTTTGAACTTAACTATTTAATTCCTTTTAAACACTTGGTATTCATATCACAGCAGTGCATAAATTAATGTAAATGTAAGAGGTCCCACAATTGATTCCTAAGTTCCCTTTGTACTTCACCACTCCCCAGTCAACCTGTGCCTTCCAGCCCCTGACTAACCACGTCACTGATGGCAGGCCAGGAGAACAGCAGAGAAGGGGTTGAGGGCTGGGTGAAGCCAGGCAGCCTCACACAACCACCACTCACACTTCTTCTGCCAGTGGAAGCACCAGAATATTGGCTCAGGACTGTTGCAACTACTGCTGAGAATTTTATCTCAGCTCTGATTGTCCCATAATCTCCACGGAACAGAAACACGAGCCACAGAAACATAAGCAGCATGTACTTGGTAGTGCCTACAAGAAGACTGCAGGCAGTACCCATTAGGAGACTGATGAAAAGACTTCCATTGATTTTTATAAGCTCTGCACCAGAATGTAAGCCCAGAGGAAGGCTACTTTGTATGATCCCTTCCCCTCAAAGAAGTTAGAGTATCTGCAAAAGATGTATCAGTCCTGGCAGTGAAATTCACTTTGTTTTGTACTTAGTCCCACACCCCAGCCCCTCCCACACCCCCCTTCACTGTTTTTTACACATTATTAGTTATTTTAATGGTCTGATAAACTGCACAATGAACCCTCTGGATTGTTGTTTGTTTTGTTTGTTTGGTTTTTTTTTCCTAAGGAATGATGTACCAATGACCAACAGGGCATAAAAGACAGGAGATTCAGAACAAGTCCTCAGAGGTCTTTTGCAAACCTCTCAAAACTGACGGGATTACCAGGGGAGAGAAGACATCCTAAAATCTTGTTGGCAATGGTGAGAAAGGGAAAAAAAGAATTTTTCAAGTTTTTAAAAAATTTTTAAAGCATAAAAAAACCTCCCCAAAGTTCATTAACTACTCTGGAGAAGTTGCACTCTGTTCTAGAAGTCAGTGACTAGTAGGAGAGGCACAGAGAGGAAGTTTCCATACTCACTGCACATATACATATCAAATGAGGGTAGGAACAGTGGGAAAACAGTTCACTCTCTTCTTGAACTTTAACAAAAAGACATGGGAAAGTTTGATTTGATTATTTTAGCCACAGAAATTTCAGAAAAATCAGATGATAGTTTCAGCTTGCCAGTCTTCCTAGTTTATCCATATTCATCCATCTTGTGATATCCCTGAGGCAAGAAAATGTAACATGATTTGCTAAGAAGGCACCATAGACCAATTAATTTATATCAAAAATGTAGGCTTCTATAAGTCAGATATTCTTGTTTTGCTGACTTTTTTTGCACATCACCATCCATTGCACTACCATGTAAAATAGTATGCTATTTCATGTCCATGAAATACTATGAGTCAGCAAATTATCATAATGATATGCATTCAGATTTAGAACTTGAATTACACTGTTTGCTGTTTCCTGTAACAGGAAAAAAAAAATCAGAAGAATTAACTCTAAATGTTATTTAATCCTTACAGTATAACCCTTTAAAATATGTTTATAGTCATTCACATCTAAGACTATCATTTCCTGGAACCTTATCTAATCTAAATTCCATATGGAAGATTTTAGTGGTATATAAAGTTGCATACAAATTAACCATACTCCAATTCATTCAGATAAAATAAAACTGTAAACTTAATAGTGATAAAACTAGAACTGTCAAATTATATCTGGACTAACAACAAAAAATTCAGACCTTTTTGTACAAATTTAGTTTTAAAAGACCTTACTATATAGCCTGAATTCAGAGGATAACTCTGATGTGGCTTAGTACAAACATGCTTCTGGTTGATTCACTTTTTATTCAAGGAATGCAAAAGGGAATGTCTATTATCCATGTGATAGCAAAGACCTCACATGGCTGAACCACGAACTTGGAGCTTTTCAGGGTTTAGCTCTTAAAGCTTCAGAGATTACGGCTCCTGACCCAAAACCAGTTCAGAAAGCACAGCAGAGACCAGGATAAGATACAGCAGGGAGAACTTTAGTGTATCTTTGCAGACATGGCTTCTCTATAAACTTCCCATGAACTTTTGAAGACACCATTTAATGATTCCTATCTTTTTTCTGCAAAACTTTATATATATATAAAAGTGTATATATCAGTAATACATACAAGAATAAATAAAATAATATCTAAATGTATTATAAAATTCCAATAATTAATGGAAAAAATTAAACCAATAAGGAATAATTATGAATAATCTCTGTACCATAATACTAAGTGAAATATGGCAAACAATGTATTACAGATTCAGTTTCTACAAACAACCTCAACTACAACAATTCTATGAATAAATTCATAAGGATGAAAGCAAAAAAGCCAACACCAAAACATAAAAGTTCCCCATGAAAAGGTCTTTGTCTGAGGAAGATAACTGAACAATAAGAACTTCCTATCTCAAGAGGATATAGAGAATACAAGTGAACAAAAAGTTCATGTTAAGCTCTCATCCTGAGATCCAAAACCAGTTAACTCCACATAGCTGCTTGAAGTATTTACCAAACAAGTTTTTTTTTGGGAGAGTGTCCTCCCTATAACATGCAAGTCCCACTGAAATGCAAAATACTGCAAGAAATAAAATAAAATAAAAAAAATCCACATCAGCCTGTGGGCCAGAGAAAATAAAGCACTCTTCCAAATTGAAGTAAATTTTTACAAAAGAAACAAAATGTTTAAATGGGTTTATTGGTCAAGCACAGCTCAGACACTGGAAAAATCTAGTAGTATGATTTTGTGGTGGGGAAAAAGTAGTAGTCAATGTAAGTATTATAAATAATCTGGACACTTTTTTGATTATTTAGCCCCATTTGTTACTCTTCATAGATGGCAAACTGGAAGTCTTAATTCCTACATCAGTTTTCTATAAGTAAGAAGTAGCCACTGATTAAGAATCAGTCTGAATTCAGTGAATGGAATCTATCCCCTCCTTTATGTCTGGGACTTAATGTTCATAAAGTGTAAAATGTAACTGACTAAAGTCAAACTTAAAAGCAGCAATAAAAATCCACCCTTTTCCCACGTTCTTCACTCTGAATAGACAGCCATTTACAATACAGGGTTTAGTGAATGATCTATCAGTGTCGGCCTTGGGTGGCACCCTCTCCTACAGAGATAATTCTGTACGTGGACGTCTTGCAGGACATGTTCTCTAATAAAAATCTTGTCTCAGAGATTTGACAGTGACAATTCATCACAGATATTTTCACTCTTAGAAATTTATCAACAAAAACTAAACTGTTTTATGATACCAAACCCCCACACAACCCACACCCACCCC
>VZRH01004815.1:134249-148937 GCA_013397555.1 Urocynchramus pylzowi | reverse complement strand
ACACACAATGTATCATTCCAGGAAACATTTCACAATAATAACATTGCTGATGGCCAAATACTGAAGCCAATCCTGATCCTGCCAGGGAAGAGTTGCCTCCCAGCAATGCATATTCTGATCTCCTGCCTAGCCTAAATTTAAATGCGAGGGACAGGGCACCCACCCCTTCCCCAAAGAAATGTTCTACTATTTATGAGGTCTGACTGTAAAGATGATCTTTTTATTCAGATTACCCTTCCTACTTCATCTTACTACTTTCAATTTTTCCCATTCATAATTCCTCAAAGTGTTTAAGTAATAGCCCCTTACACACAAGAGTAACAGCTTTCAGGGATGATGTTTAGCACGTTAGCTCTCTCTCTCCACGCCCACTAAGATAAACTTACTCATATTCACATCTTACTTTACACCACTTGAACCAGCCTCCAGTAGGCAATCATTTGTTACTCCCATTTCAAATGCGGCCCAAAATAAACACAATGTCCTAAACACCACAAATTTTTAGACTGCTGTGAAGTGCCTGATAGTTTATATACACTGTATTCCTTCCTACTGCTGCAATGCCAGACCTGAAGGCAAAAATCCTCATGGATCCCTACAACAACTGCAGCATCCAGCAGTGTTACACCCTCCCTGATTTCTGTAATTCAGTTTCTGGTGGTCAGTCTATGTTTCCATAAAACACTAGTTTGCTGTGCAAGACTATTCCATGTCTCTGCAATCACTACTGCCAGACCTCTGCCTGATCCCATCTTCTCCTTGCTCCAGTTATTCTCCACTTCAGCAGCATGTCTCAAATTCAGCTCCATCTCTTTGACACAGATCATCCTGAAGGATTTGCAGAGCATCTTGAACCGTTTACAAGTACCAATCGTTTTCCTCATACCTCTCCAGAACCATCTTGAGCTACTTTTAAAGAACACACTGGAGACCATCAGGCACATCCCTCCATCGCCAACGGGGAGGGAAACCAGCACCGGGTGCTGGGGTCAGGCACAGAGACTCTGCTGAAGCCTCATCTGACGCCACAAAATTAATAAAATCTTTTCCATTCCCAGTGGCAACAGGAAAAATACAAGGCAGCAAAAAGGATCTGTGGCTTTATAATATGCTACTCAAAATATCTGCTGATGGTCATAAGACAGAAAGAATATGCCAAAAAAATTGTATGATGTAGTCAGTTGGCAAATGGGGAAAATCACACACAAAATGAAATGCATTCAGCACTGTAAAAGCACGGCTGTGGGAAATTGCTGGTTCTCCATATAAGGATCCAATATTTTTTCAATTTGCCAACATAGCATAAAGCACATTAAAAAAAAAATCTTAAAATAAAATTCTAATTGTTAACCATGAAGAGCACTTTTTACAGTATTTCTCAAGAATGTTCATTTTGTACACCCATGAGTCCTGATTTTATAATTTGCAGCCAGTCTAAAAGAAAAATAAGAGTTTTTTAACTTCTCCATATAAAATGTCAACCACCTTTTTAATTGAGAGCTAGAAAAGTGTAATTGAAAATTACTAACCTCAAGCGCTCATTAGTGACAAATCCAAACCCCAGCTGAACACAGCCCTAATAGGATTAAAGAGACATTCAGGATGATGTATGTAGACCTGGTATGCAAGAAAAGCTGAAGAAAAATCTGTGTCTATCCACAGAGCAAGGATGGGACACAGCTCTGGGAGGAGCGGCACTTTGGTACCAGACGCGCACACGCACTTTTCCTGGTGCCTCCCTCCCTCTGCTGCTGGAGCAACAGATGCTGCCCACGGGCACCCTCAGGACTGCAGGCTGGAGATGTCACTGCTGGGCTCAGAAGCTGCAACGTCACCCAAGCTCCAGGGTAGAAAGAAAGCAGGGAATGGCTGGCCGTGCACCTCATGACAAGGCATTTCCAAGAGCACAGCCATCCTCTGCCTGGTTTTAATGGCTCTTTGTCACTTCCCCCACCACACAAAGCTCTTCAACAAGTGAGCTGTTCAGTCCACCACGTCTACAAAAATCACACATACAGGTGAGCAGCTCTCAGGCTGAAATGTCATGGTCTCAAGGTCCTTCTGTGAGCATCAAAATCATTGAGCATGAGATTTCCTATTGATCACATGCCACTGGCTGCACATCTAAGGAGGCTCAGGAGGGTAAATTTTTTTTTTCCCAAGTCAATTTTAAATTGGCTTCCTAAATTGTCTCCAGACCCTTTCCAGACAGCAGAATGGAAATAATTAGAGGTGGTTGGAAAACGGAATTTTTGTCCTGTGGGGAAAGTCTGATAGTCCTGTACTTATTTTTATGCTAACACAGGCCAAAGTGTAAAAACCTTAAAATATTAAGTAGAGAAAAATACTGTAAGGTATTCTGAAACAGCATCCTGCATGCACTTTGACTTATTTTGTTGCTAGAGAACATTCCTCACATGGGCACACCAGCAGCCCACATAAATGCTCCGTTTTTAGCCTGAGATTCTTTCTACTCCCCAAGACCACAGGGCAGTGACTAGCACTGTTGACACAAGCTCTCCACACATCTCATCCTACTCCTCTTGCTGTATGAGCTAGACAGGAAGACAGCAGGAACTGCAGTTAATCACTGCTCCCTTGTTCACCTTCTGAAAACAAATTTAAATGACATGTTTTGGAGGTTTGAGTGAGAAGGTCCCTCCCCCTCATTTTAAAACCAACCTTTGTCAGTCTGAAGGGATTTATTCTAACTTTTTCTGATGCATATTGTGAAGCCAACAGCTTCCCACTATGCAGATCTCTAAAAGTAGTACACAAACTGTGAACAGGAATAAAAGGGAGTTTCACTCTCAGCATCTCTTATGGACAGGAACACAACTTTCCTCCAAGTCTCCACGTACAGCACTATGTCTTCTACTGCCCAACCAGAGATACAGGTGTCACACCAAGGGCCTAGGTAACTATGTCAAGTAAAACTCTTTCTTTCTGCCACCATGGAGATGGCTGCTTTATGCAAGTCATGCAAGTCATCCAAGTAGAATGCCTCATGGAAAACCTTCAGTTCCATCACTTTGTTAGGGTTCTTCTCTGCAGCTGTTTAATTGACAGAGCCATGGAAATCCTGAGTACACGTGAATTATGCATCATTTCATTCCTGGCTTCAAGTGCCTTTGACTAGTACTCCTGATGAGGATGACACCTCTGTCTGTAACTTGCTCTAAGTTACTGCTCCCTCAATGCAACTTTCCACTGTACAGCTAAGGAGATCTTGGCATCTCTTCCTCTCCAGGTTATCTGGCAATTGTTTTGATAGGAACCTGCAGCATGCTGTACAAGCACAGCCAAAGCAGACAGGGCCTGAAGCACAAAATGGCTAGACATGAACACCAGAAAAATTGCTTATTCCATTGTATCTTCCTCCAAATGCTCTTTCCAAGCCAGACCAAGGTAGCAGGGGAAATAAAGTAGCCCTTCATTGCACAAGGGGAAGGGAGTGATTGTATCATTTCAAAATTTTCACCTCTGGTAACCTTCCTACACGGAAACACTGCTTCTGATAAGCTTTATACTGAAGACTGCAGAACCTACAAGGACAAGGCCTTCTCAAAAAAGATGGCTTGATGAAGAAGCTGAAACAGTGCAGAAAAGTTTTTTTGGTACTTTTGACTTAGCTGGTCACCACCTTGGGAACTGGCTGGAAAGTGACCCAGCAGAAAAGAACCTGGGGGTGCTGGTCGACAGCAGCTGACCATGAACCAGTGTGTGCCCAGGTGGCCAAGAAGGCCAGTGGCATCCTGGCTTGGATCAGCAATAGTGAGGCCAGCAGGAGCAGAGCAGTGATTGCCCCCCTGTACTCAGCACTGGTGAGGCTGTGCCTCGAGTGCTGTGTTCAGTTTTCCCAATACAGGAAGAAGATTGAGGCACTGGATTGTGTGCCCATAGAAGGGCAATGGATGTGGTGAAGGGTCTGGAGCACAAGTCCTACAAGGAGCATTTGAGGGAGCTGGGGGTGTTTAGTCTGGAGAAAAGGAGGCCTAGGGGAGACTTTATTGCTCTCTACAACTGCCTGAAACGAGGTTGTAGCCAGGTGACATTTGGCCTCTTCTCCCAGGGAAACAGCAACAGGACAAAAGGACATAACCTTAAGCTACACCAGAAGAGATTTAGGTTGGACACAAGGAATAGTTTTTTCACTGAGAGGGAGGTTGAGCACTGGAATGGGCTGTTTTGGGAGGCAGTGGAGTCACTGTCTCCAGAGATGTTCAAGAAATGACTGAACAAGGCACTTAGTGCTATGGTCTTGACAAGGTGATGTTCAGTCAGAGGTTGGACTCAGTCTTGGAGGTCTTCTCCAACCTTAATGATTCTGTAATTGCTTCCTCCTCTTTTAGTTTTCCTATACAGTGAGGCAAGTTTTGCAAAGTTAAAAAAAAAATCATTAACAAACTCAAAGGCAGTCAAAGAGAGGCAAGGTACTAAACCACGCCAGTTTCCTTTCATCAAAGACACAGATCCACGGGATATATCTATAGGTTATAACACCAGCAGGTTCAAACTTGTTCTGAACAGACACAAGAAATCCCTGCCCACACTTGGAGATAACCAAAAGTCTTTTGAACACTTAGCATGGCTCTGGGCCAAGCTAATAAACCCTGCTGAGCCTCAGGGACATCTCTGTGCCAGTACCTCAGGCTCGGCACAGCTGGCAGTGCTCACAGTGCTTCATGCTGGCACAAACCAGGCAGAGCTCATTCCTGGCAGCCTTCACCACAGCATGGAGAGGGAAATGCCACCACACTCACTGCTTTGTCTTCAAGCCTTGACTTCAATCTTGGGGACATTCATACCCATTTTTCTGCATTATACATCCGACAAAAAACATTTTAGGCCAGTTTTTGACTCAAGTGTCAATATTTTGACATGGATGTAACGTTTTTCACCTGAAGGTGATGAAAACTGTTGCAATGACAGTCTAACTAAACCAACACACTTGGCTTTTGCTTTGAATTACACTGTTTTACAACAGCTTCTTCTGTTGAAAATTAGGAATTTACGCATTTGCACGAGGCTTCTTAAACAACACAGCATTTTTATTCAAGTGTTTCTTTGGAATGCTTCCTCAACCCTCTGAAGAGCACATCTTACTGGGTTGGGTGGGGGAGCAGAAAAGGGAATGATGAGACTTACATGTTGTTTACAGTGGGTAGAGCTGCCAGGCTTCTATCCAGTTTTAAGATGTACAGACTTTGAAAGCCCTTATGTCTGGTCTTTGACTCAAAAATGACATCTCTACAGACAGAGGGGTATGGGGTTGTAAAACCAAAGCATATTTTCTTAACACTGCTCCAGAAATATCCACTGCTAAACGCGTAACAGATGCATGTTCCTCATTAAAAAAGTGTTGCTATACATTATGTTTTGGCTGTAGACAGATTCTGGCAGAGATTGATACACTGTGGACATATAATTCATGTGTCTAGTATGTGAACTCTGCACCCTGCTTAACCTGCTGAGGTCCTGTTGTGGATCTCGGGCCATGGAAATGGGAGCAAAGGGAGACAGCAGACAGACATGGAGGACCAGTGTGTAGCTGAGAAAACAACAAAGCTATTGGACTTTTCTCAGTGCCATCCCCAGGCACCCAGCTTTTATTCCCATTTGTAAAATGAACTGGAAAAGCAGCACCAATTCCAGCTACCTTTCTTTGAGAGGAAAAAGAAATCATCACTTCATGGTGACCATTTTCTTCCTTGAGTAATCTCTGGCCTTTTGCTGAAATTCAGCTTTTGGGTTTTGGAGAGGTAAGTTCTAATGATGAATTACAATATATTTTTTTGGCTGATTGGTGCTTAAAACCTGCCCATGCTAATCATAACTTCATAGTCCACAAGGAGACCCTTAGTTTTATTCCTTGCCTGGTATTCAGACTTCCACTTAATTACTGGTTACTTAGATTTATAGGCAGATTTGCTAAAAACAGTGACTCTGTGTGCAGACAATAACCTTTTGATGGGTATGGTAGTAAAACTGTAATTCCTATGTAAACAGGACCAAATTTTAAAAGTAGCTGGTGTAGCTCTCTAATGAAATTGGCAGCACTGTGTGGGTACTTTGTCTTGGAGAATGCTAAATGGTGCATAGCCAGCATTTGCTCCATAAACTGTCAAACGAGAGAACCGCAACTGTTCGGTGATTTGTTTTTCTAATGCAGTTCTCTACTATGGGAAATGTCTTTTCCATGACCAAATGTGGAAGCTGTCAGGATCCAAAAGAAATAGAGGGTAGAAAGATGATGTCTAGAAGGTATCTCCCAACCTTTTTTCCAGAGGAAAAAAGGAGAAAGAAAACATTTCTCAAAGACCCAGTTTTGGGAGCACCATGAAAAAGCAAAACACTTTGAAAAAAAAATTACTTCAAGAATGCTATAATTAATTGTTGGGCATCAATTACAGTACTAAAACACACAAATTTTTCTCTCCCTTCACTGGGTAGCACTGATATTGCACTATGGAGATATTGTTGCTTATCTCCATAGGAAGAATAAACAACAATATATACATCTGGTAACTTTCTTCTCAGGGCCTTCTACTACTTTACAAAATGAAACAGACTTCATCACCTTAGAAAGGCAGAAAGCACCCCTTCCATTACTGAAGAAACAAACACTGCAAATAAGTGATACCTGAGCTCTATGCCTCAGCAAATGAAGCAGTATATGAGCTTCCAAGTTTCCTATTTTGTTTTATATTACTTTCAGCACTTCAATGCTGTTTTAGGCACATATCAGGCAACAAAAGCAACATAATTTTGTTCATAATAATAAAGAGTAATTAAACAGGTAAAAGTCTTCCCCACTGATGAAAGGATTAGAATTTTAAAAACAATCAATATGGACCAACTACTTCAAACAGGTGCTCTGCTGAAGTCTCTCCCTCAATAATGGAAAAAGGAGCACAGCTCTCCTTTTCCTACTTCCGTTTGGACCAGAGGAAAAAAAAGAAAAAAATACACAGATTTCATCATCTGAATTCAAACCTCATCTGATCTGGTCCTCAGGAAGACACACGGCATTCAAATCTATGCAATGGCTATTAAGGGATTGATTCTGGAGAAATAATCAGATAGACGATATTTTTACTGGGGTTCAAGTGTCCACACTACCCAGTAAAATAATCAAGGCTACTCTGAGCAGACTGCAAGACTCCTCTGTGCATGCAGATACTCCCCAGTGGTGCAGCTGCAGCTGTCAGCCAGGCCTTGCCGATATCTGCTGCACACTTGCGGGTGGCTGATTTAACAGTTACCTGCCCACTACCCCACAATTTCCCTCCCTGCTGCCAGCCTAGGCAACTCATAACAAGAGCTATGGGAGGACAGGACCACTGCAAGGAATTTGAGAACTATCAGCAATAATATGCCAACTGCAACAAATCTGCTCTACAAGAAGGGGGTGTCAAGACACATCAGTACCCTACATAGCAATTGTCAAGAATCAAAGCTCACATCATTTTATGTCCCTGAAATGTCAACTCAATTGCAAATTTAAAAACAATAGTTTTATCACTTTGCCAGTCATAGGACAAATCCCAATAATCTTAGTTGTGCTGACCTTGACCAGGCTTGAGACAAGCAAGTCACAAATGCAGAGAAAACCAGAAGCCCACAAAGTAATTACAAAAAATAAAAATCACAACCATGGTATGACACACTAAAACCCTGCTCAATCCCTTCTACTCATTGCAATCTATACTACCCTCAGGGAATATTTCTAGGTTAAGCAGCATCCTACTAGCAGCATCTCCTTTTGTCCAAAGTCTAATGCATTACTGGCATTTTATAAACAAATAAACCTTAGGGGTGGGAGAGTATTGTGAGTGTTGCACAGATATTTCCCTTTACTGTTGTTCACTATTAGATTGTGATACAACTTAAAATTTTTCCCCTAATTTGCCACTACATAAGTACAATCCACTTAGTCAAGGCAAAGCTTTTTTACTTTCAATAACCAAATCAATGCTATCACTAAATAAAAAACACAAAGGGAAGGGACAAAGATTCATAACAAGACCATGATCATGAGGTCACAAAAACATCATCATGAGTAGTTATATTATTGTTAAAAAACCTTTACAATTATTTATGATGACTTAGCTTTTCAGGTGCTATTTGTGCTTTGTGATAATGAAAGAGCACTATAGCACTTTGCACCATCTAACTTTTTTGCATACAGGAAGCATTTTATAGGTACAGTATGGCAAATGGGGACCACAGTTACACAGGTGAATAGCTACCCCATAATCACTATTTGTCAGTGAAAATTAATCTCAAAAATAGTAGCCCCATAACTCTTCTACCATCAGTTTCTGGCTTTAGTCATTTACTCATCTGAAAACTCAAACATCTTTAAGCAAATATTTTCCCCTTGAGATCTGATAAAGTGATATATATACAAAGTATTTTAGTTCACATAAAATATTCGTGTTGGTTTAAAACCACAGGAAAAAAAATTAAATTATTTTAACAGTTTCTTTTTTCAAACAAGATGCCTTGCAGTCAGTTGGTAAAGCCTGAAAGTTGATAATTGCTTAACAAGCTTTGTATTCCAAACAAAAGTATCTTAATGGTTCAAGTTTCTCTTCTTTCCACTGTCATATTTACAATGATCACAGAAGTTAATTATAGAGAGTTAACTCTGCCAAGTATCTCACACTAAAATGGCAATATAATTCTATTAGAAATCACAAAAAACCCCACTCATTATTGGTGCCCCTACCATTTTTAAGTGTGATCTCTCTATATCTATGGGCAGATCACATCTATGGACAGTCAAGATCAAATTTGTACCATCTGACCTAAAGGAACACACTGCAGTGGGAGCATGGCTACACCAACATCAGTTCCAGATCCTGGACTCAGTCTTTCCGCAGTAGTCTAGTTTCTTGAACTAGAAAGAGAGGTGAATGGCCTATTTTTATAGGGCTGCATTAAATGTTTCCTTCTAAAAGCTATTTTAATGACATTGTGGTGCTTCACAAAGGAAACAAATTCAGTATATGGTTAACACATATAAACACGCCTTCTACCTCTGAAGAGATGCAGGGTTTTTAAAAGCACTTTCAAGTGACTAATATCAAAATAAATCAGCAATTTAAACTTTACAGCATCAATTGAAGATGACATTTTGGCATGTAAGTACACAAATTGTTCACAGAGTCCCTGCAGAAGCCATCTATAACTCAGAAGATGCACAGAGCCTTTCAAATGACGGCAATGGAATTTAAATGATTTAATTAGAATAATATGCTCTAGTTGTTGGCCACTCTCTCACTATAAAGTAGGAATTTCCTCTGGGCAGGCACAGCACACAAACCAAGTTGCGACTGCTCGTTGCAGCTCCAAAAAAAAGTAGTCTAACTTCCCAGTCCTGTGAGACACCAAAATGGTCTCCTAACTTCTTTTGTCAAGTTTCCCTTCCTCACTCAGTCTTAATCCATCCTAACAGTACAAGGAAAACAGAAGCAGTTGTTACCATGACACAGAGTTTAAAATACTAATAAAAGCTACTGGAAAGCATGCACATTTGTACTATCTTCTGATTTGCTTTTCGAATCAAAACCAGAAGTTCATTTCTTCTGCCAAGGCAGTTTTTCTTTTTTAATTAAGAGACTTTAAAATCTGAATCATTCTTTTTCTGGGGAAGGCATGGAAGAAAAAGACAAGGCAGACTACTACCACCCCAAATTTATCTCAAACCCTATACTTTGTAATTATTGGATACTCTGAAATTGGATACCAATTTAAAAAAAATATTTTTGTAATTACAGTAGAAAACTGCTTTTACAGCCTTTCCTCTTGAGTGTTTAAATATTGAGAGTACCAAAGTCGCATTTAACTTACTGCATTTCCAAAAAGCAGTAAGGAACTAAAACCAGGCAGGAAGACCAGATTTCCTGCTTTTGATTTTTATTAATGATTCAGAGAAATTCTTTTTTTACCTATATGAGAAAATTGCTGACTTCAGTGAGCAATAAACTTCTGCAACTGACTTCAGTGGAACCCCAATTAATATCCTCAAAGAGAGCATTTGTCTGCTCTTTCCTTACTGGAGATAAGAGGTTCCCTTCTAAATTGCATCCTAGAGACATTTGACTAAAACTTTTTCCCTCCAGGCAAAAAGTAAACATCTATAAATATTTTATACCAACACTGCAAAGAGAAAAAAAAACAGACTAAGCACTATTAATGTGCACCTTTTTTTTTTCATCACATTTATAAGAAACAGGCAGTGATGCACGCCACAAGGCTGGGATCTAATCAGACACAGTAAGGCCCTGTCTAGACAGGGAAAAGTTATTACAATCAGTTAGCGTGGTTGAAGAACTCCATTAAGACGCAGGCCAGCAAGAAAGAAACCACATTAGCAAATGACACAGCACAACCAGGCACCAAGGCAGCCAAGGGGCCTCCTGGCATGTTCAAAATCGAGCCTCTCTCCGAGTCACTGTCAAGCTGGCACGTCACAGAGCTGGCTCCTCTGCCAGCACCGAGTCGGACAGACTACGCACACGCGAGCGGTGGGCAGCTGCATAACCCCACAGAGCTCTGAGCCAGCCACAGCACCACTCAGCCAGAAGGAGCTCATGGGTGAGCCATGGCCTGCCTGAGTGCCACCCCATGGCACTGTCTGACTCCATCCCTGCAGCAAGGCACCAAGTGCCCTCAACAGAAAAGAGAATTTACTCACAAGGTGATCACGGGCTGCAGGTGTTTTTCTCACCCTTCATTCCTTGGAATGATGTCACTGCTTCTTGTGGAGAAACACTCTCCTGTGACATTTGGGATATAAGCACACAGATGCTAGGAATAACAAACACTATACTAAATAAGAAAGAAAATCCAAACTAAACAAACCAAGAAAGAAGGAAGAAGTTAAAAATTAAATTATGAGGATTACATATAAAGCAAAGCAAACATGTTTTCTTTGCTGTCATCTTCCCCCTTGATCAAAACTTTCAAGGCTTCTCAATAACACCCATTTGCTTTGCAAAAGGAATATCACAGCATACTTGATACAATGCCAAATGTGATAAAAAAAGTGACACGCAACCTATTTTACTACTCTTACTTGATAACTCTTTTTCAAATAATTTGGTTTAAAATAAATAAAAAAACCCCTACAATTCTAAAGAGAAAGAACACAGTGAGATCACCTAGGAAATTGTTGTCTCAACATCTATAGACACTAGAAACACTTCTAAATTTAGACATGCATTTATTTAACATGATCCATAAAAAAGAGAAACAAAGCCAGAAAAGTTCTCATATTTTAATTACTATCAGCAGCAAACCCTGATAGCTATGCTTTCCCAAGCAATGAACTACAAGCTTTGAAACTGCTATTAAAGTCCTCACAAACTATTTGCTGAAGAGGAGCAAGCATATATTTCTCCGGTTTCACAATATGACACATACACTTTGGGGATGGGAGAGGAAGTTATAAACTATGCACAATCCACCAGGGAAAAATCTTTCTTCTTTGAATCAAGAAGAGGCTTCATAATAAATTCCTTCACTATTGTATTATATAATCTCATTGGTAGCATTTGTCCAAACTTTTCCAGTGCATTACTTTGTGTCACTGCAATTTACTTTGCGGAAAGGGAAAAAATCCCACAGAGAATTTAAGAGTATATACAGAAACTGTTGAAACTTTTCCCATTCACTATCATTATACCATTACTATTATTGAATTTTCAGAAGGAATCACTTCACTTTGTCACCATCAGAATCTCACCTTTGGCTCTAAGTGGTAAAGCAACCCTATCAATCCATAAGGGTGTTCCACAGCAGCATGAAGGATCCTTATCAATGTGCCCAGACACTATCAAAGGCAAGGTCAGAGTAAAGTTGTGACTGCAAATGTGAATAGACAGCACGTGGAGCTCACCTGTGCAGTCAGTAGGCAGGGCACCCATATGACCTCTGCAGGCATCCTACTGAAGGCAATTCAGTGAGGCCTTCAGCAGAGCTTGATGGTAACATCATTAGCTGAGCATGGAAGAGCTCAGATCTGGCCAACAAATGCAGGTTTTGAAAGCACATCTGCTATTAAAAACAAACAAAAACCCATCTTTTACCCAAGTCTTGGTCAGCTCCTTGATAAACTGTACTGTGACTCAAGAGGAAGAGTATCCAAATCCCACAAATCAATACCATCAAGTCCTGGAGGCAAACATATCATAGAATCATAAAATGGTTTGGGTTGGAAAAGACCTTAAAGATCATCTACTTCAATCCTATGGCCATGGGCAAAGTGGACTGCCTCTCTTCTGTAGGTAAAAACTGACAACTAATTAACTTGCACTTGCAGCAATTCATTACTTCCAGACATTCAGAATACCTTCAGTAGGGATCTAACATGAGACAGTGAGGGATGCCCAGCTCCTGAGCACCACATGAACACTTTCTGCCCACTCCTCAAGGGACTGCAATAACGGGAATGGAAGAAGCAACTGCACCATGAACTCATCAGCTAAAACTACACTGCTACTCAAAGGGGAACTCTCACAGCATCCTCCATCTCTGGCCATCAATTGCCACCTCCTGCCTTCAGATGACGCTATTGCAAGTGTTGAAACAGGACAGCAGTCAGCATGCTAATGGCTTTTTCCCAATTGCAAGCACTAATTTTCAGCCTGATCACTGATCTGATCCAACTCATAGCCAGCAGAGCCGGCAGAAGCAACACATGGGAATGGTGTAACCAGGAACAGATTCCCCATCTTCTGCTGCAGCAAAGACTCCACTGTTGTACTTTTCATTCAGTTCCTACTTTTCCATCAGCCCCAGGATTGAGAAACACACTCATCTTATTTCATCTGGCTGATTAGCACCCATTCCTGTCACATGCCCATGTGATAATCACTTACTAATACAAGTGTCATGACTGACTGTAAAACATCTGGCTCACCCTGTGCATTAAGTGCTAGACAGACACTGCAGAGAGCAGCAAAATCCAGTAAGTTCTTACAAACTCACACACTTTTTATAAAACTCTGCACGTTGTGCTGTTCTACCTACAGTGTTCATTGTTGTCCAAAGCAACAATTATGCAAACACTTGGGCACTTGCTTAATTCTTCTGTTACAAACTACTCCATTACACTTAATGGATTAATTAGCAAAGGCTCATTTTTACCCGGAGAGTGGAGGCTCCCAAGGCTACATGCAGAGTCACGGGACAGGCTCCCGGGGGAGGCAGGGAGGGTGAAAGGCACCTGGGAGTATCTACGGTCACATTGCAGTTCCACAAGCAGTTTTGGCAGCACTATCCAGTTTTGCCAGCTTAAAAAAAGCTACCTTCTCCACTCCCTCTTTCCTCTCTCTTACCCCCTGATGAACTAAATAATGGAATTGATCCAGATTAAAATTACATCTGGTTTTTTGCTGAGTGCCTAGATCCAGATCACCAAAGGACGGCATAAGTGTTTGTGCTGCTATGAAAAGAGTCAGAGCTAGGCAGAGGCTGCCAGGGCAACCCCATGTTGCAGCAGTTTAAACCACCCAAAAGCACAGTAATAGCCCAACTCTGTAGTTTCAGCCCTGCTACAGTTACCTGACACTGAAACTAGAGCAATAAGGGTGGTCCCCCACTTCCTCCCTCCATCTCCCTTCCCTCTCCCCACAGCACTGGGGCTCAGCATCTCTCCCAGACGCTTCTCTGGGAAGGCAGAGTTCCAAAGAAATCCCCCCCAAAAAACTCCGGGGCTGGATTAGGTTTCTGCTACATCAGCTCCTGGAACTGGCTTTCCACAGGGTTGGATGAACTGGCATAAAGGAGGGGGTGCACTGGGTCCACAGCAGAGCACCCAGAGCAAGATGTCTATATTTTCCCCAGCTACAGAGAGAAAGCCTCGCCAGGACGAACCACTGCCTCCCACAGGGAACAGCCACAGAAGTAAACCCATTTGCAGGATTGTAAGTCTCACTCATGCCAAAAACATAGAAGCACATTATTGTAAGTTTAGTTAGATAAAAAAAGGTCATACAAAGTACTGGTTTCCTTTCACATTCTTTGCATATACAAAGATCCCAACGGTTCCAGGAGGATTTTCCTGTATAGCCTTACTGAAAGCTGATTAAAGAAAATGACCATTAATCCCACTAGTAACTTAAAACAAAATGTTAAATTAATTTCAGTGGGAGTTCTGGCCGTGTACAAAACCCAGCACGATACTCTCAGATTCATACACATCGCTCTCTTGGGAAATGACAAGAACTCTACAGACATATGAGAAGGCGAAATGTACTCCACGTTATTAGAACTCGGTACAAAAATCGCCAAACTATCTGCACCAGGCTTAAAACTATTTCCGTAAGCCCCGAGTTTTTGAAATTGTCATTGTTCAAGGCGCTGTTTCCCTTTTCACTTCTTACTTTGAAAGCTCACCCCCCGCGATCATCTTTAAACCAAGATCCGCGCCAGCAAACCTTTTCTATTTTGCTAGAATCCTGACGAGCGTTTTCTGAAGCCGCTGAGCCCAGCGCGGCTCTGCGGGAGCGAGGCTCCCCTGCGAGCACCCCCGAAGCGCCGGGCACAGCACAAGCATGCGGCAGCGGCCGGACTGCCTGCAGGGGCTCCGGGGGAGCCCGGCTATCCCGTCCACAGTCGCCGGCGCGGGTGTCACGCCCGGAGCCGGAGACCCCCGCGGCCGCAGCCCCGCTCCCC